>PVKP010033670.1:0-24845 GCA_004027715.1 Plecturocebus donacophilus | reverse complement strand
AAGGTCTCTCCCCCTCAGCCTATTTGCACTCTGCCACCACAAAGGTTCTCTGAAACAGAGATCTGAGCATATCACTCCCCTCCTGTGACCATTCTCTATTGCTCAGAGGATTCCAAGCCCTCTGCCATCTGGCTCAGCCTCCACTATCAGACTTACCTTCCACTACAGCCTGAGTTCCACTTATACCTCACTGAGGACCCCCGATTTCACTCACTTCCCTGCCTCAGCTCTCCCTCCTTCTTCTGGCCTGTTAAGTCCTTATTCTTCCTTTAAGGACCAGCTCAACTGACATCTCTTCTTGGAAGATTTCCTCTATTCAAGCAGGCAGTTAGTTGCTTCCTCCTGTAAGTCAATGATGACACTGTACTGATCTGCTTTCTGCTTTGCCTCCTCCCCAGGCTGAGAACTCACTGAAGTCCAGGATCATGCTGTGCATGCTGGACTACCCCCGACATTCCCCAGCTCCACTCACACCATGTCTGGCATGCAGGAGGTGCTCAAATAAACAGCTGTTCATTTTGGGTAACCCCCTTACATTAGAGGTAAAAGCCTTTTGCTTACCAGTAAGGATTCTTAATTCACTAGCAAGAATTTTTCTTTTTCTAGGCACAGTAGGTATTAGATTAAAAGTGGTAATCACTTACTTCACTTCTGGAAGCAACAGCCCGGTGCAGTGGGGTCAGCCACATGTTGTCCTTGGCATTGACACGAGCTCCTGGAATCAAAGAGTACAAGTTAGAGGCATGCTGGAGTCAAGGGAAACCCTGCTGACATTAAGTCAAATGTATCTTGCTCCCATTTGCCTGACATAACCACCACCTCTTCTTTTCTTTGTATTATCATGTTCTGACAAGATTTAGGGCTGAGGGTACCAGCAGAAATCTGCTTTATCTAAAAATCTGGGACTAGCCAGATATTTTGGCAAAAAGAAGCCAGTTTCCATGAGGCTTTTGGACAGATAGAACATGAGGCCTATAAACTGCTCACTAATTTCTCAAGCTATGGGGTAGGCAGACAGGCTCAAGCATGAGCCAAAACCAGCTTACACTCAGAGGTGTGCCCATGCTCAGCTCTATGAAACCGTGCCATCATCATGGAACAGAAGCTCCCTGCAAATGAATTCACAGAAAGCAGAGTTTGCCCACCTTCCATGACACCCCCCCATTTCTCCATGAGCACCAGCCCACCAAGTCTACGTCTAAACAGCTAAGACATTGATTATAAGTTTCCTTTTAGAGAAGTCCTTTTAGGGGGATCAGGGTTTTGATTAGTCGTCTGGTCAGAGATGGGATGTTTTACAAAAGGGCTACAAAAGGGAAAGAGGAGAAAATAAGTATGATATCCTTGTAGAAGCAGGAAGAGAAGTCAGTTCTAGCCTTAGGATGATGAGGAAGGAAGCTCATGAGGACGGAGAGTGGAGAAATAAATCAAAGAAACTAGAAAGTAAGGCAGAGAAAACGAAACACAGAGGTGGCGCCTTAGGACAAGGGCTGAGAAAGTGAGTCAAGGGGAAGCAGGGGCTGACTAATCTCCATGAGGCCAAGGCCAGCTGATAGCTGGAAAATAGAAACTTTAAAAAAAAAAAAAAAGGGCAGTGGACTTTCATGCATAAAAATGAGCTACAGCTTTAGTTTAAGGCACTGGCTAAGAGGAAATAACAAATCATAGAACTTACACTATTTTTTTCTTTAACTGAAGAAGAACAAATGCCATCAACAGCATTAATCATAGAAAACAAGAGCATAATCCCTAAAACAAAGAGAGGCAGAATGCCTCCCCTCCAACCTCCATTTTTATTTCATTGGTTTCAGATGGGGTCAGGTACAAGGGTTATGGTACTATGCTGTCAAGGTTGAGAGCCACTCATGAATTGTTGCTTAATTTATCCAGGTCAAAATTATTTAAATCCTAATTCCACTAACACCAGCTTGCCTGAAGGAATTCAAGCTCCTTATGTCTGTAAGGACAATAAAATCAGTTTGGGTGTGCAAAATCAATAGGCATCTCTGGCCTCAGTAACAGGAAGCTGTGGGCTAAATGCTCTGGCATGAAATGAATGTGGGTTTGGAAGGACAGTGGTATTCATGGTCAGAAGACGTAGATTTGAGTTCTGATTTCAGCACCTGCTGGCCCAATGACCAAGAGCCACTAATCTGAACAATGAGGCTAACAACAACAGTATTAATACTTCTCCACCCACTTCACCTAGGGAGAATTAAGTGAATAGGAAAGTGCTTTGTAAATTGCAAAGCACTAGAAAAATATTAGCAGTTCTTATTTCCAAATCACCTCTAATATCTCATTCACATCTAAATCTATGACGCAGATTTTCAAAAGGAGTGAAAGGCATGACCCTTGCCCTACAAAGAAAGAGGCCAAATACGAGATTTAAAAACACAGAGAACCATCACCTAGAGACTGCACAAACACAAATCTTTTTAAGAGCAAGAGAGACTCAAGTGCTAGAGAATGCTAGAAAGAAGAAAACCCAGATGTGATTAAGAACAGTAAAATTGGTGAATTTTAAAACAGAATTACCACTACCAAAACCAAATTTTAGATTTCTTCTAAATCTTAGCTCCAACACAGTGTCAGGTGATGGTCACAAAGTCTACCTTTCTAGTTTAGAAACAAAGCATGTATCCCTTCAGATCTTCCAACACTCTGGATTCAAACCTTTTAAAATTATCCACCTTTTTGTCAGGGCTTTTCTTGCATCATAAATGCATATATTTAAGACCACATTGTGTGGTAGATTTGACCACACTGTGCTTCTATCTAGTAAGCCAAGTGCATGTTTGTTTCTTATTTGGGGGCTGTTTCTTTGGCACTTGTGCCACAAACATCACTCAGACCTTATGCAGTCCCAGAGAGCTGGAACTACTTTTATTACAGTCTTTGGCAGAGTAAATTTTGTGCTTTAAATTTTTTGTAAATTCAAAAAATGAATGCAAGAAGAAACCCAAACGGCAAGACACATATGGAAAGTTACTTCTCAAAATCCATCAGAGAAAAGCAAATGAAAGCAGAATTAACATACCATTTCACATCCATCAAATTGGCAAAAATGATAAAGGGTGACAATGCCAAGATTTAGCAAGGGTATGGAGCAACAGGAAAACTTAACACACAGCTGGCAAGAGTGTGAATTGGTAAACCTCCTTTGGGAAACAATGAGGCATTACCTAGTGAAATAGATGACATGCACACCCAATCACCTAGCAGTTCCGCTCCAATCATATACCCTAGAGAAACTATCACACATGTACATGAATGTTCACTGTAACATGTTTATGACAATAAGAAATTGGAATCCCAAATGTCAATCAAGAGGAAAATGGATAAGTAAGTTGTGGTATATTTGTACAATGGAATTCTACACTGTCATGGAAAGGAGCATCCTGAAGTTCTATATATATAAACAGATGTACTTTAAAAATCATAACACCAAATGAACAAATCAAGCTGCAGAATTATACCTATGGCATAATACCAGTTGGATTTCTATAAGTTGTTTATAAATGCATAGATTTGAAATAAAAGTTTAAAATATAGCTAAAGAGTATAAATACCAATTCCGGATAATGGTTATGTCTAGGGAAAGAGGAATATGAAAAGGAATGAAGTAAGAGTACCCAGAGAGCTGCAACTGTGTTTTCAGTGGTTTATTTCCTTTAAAATACATATGCAAAATATTAAGAGTTATTAAAACTTAGTGGAAGGTATATGGATATGCACTATATTATTCTCCATACTTTTCTGTATGTTTGAAATATTTTCTAACAAAATACTTTTAAGAAAGCTAGTGCATTTGAAGTTTTATGTTTCTTAGTGAAAATAATGGGGGAGAGGGGACTAAGCTGCTTTTTTTTTTTCAGATGGAGTCTCACTCTGTCACCCTAGATGGAGTGCAATGGTCCAATCTCAGCTCATTGCAACCTCTGCCTCCCAGGTTCAAACGATTCTCCCTCCCCAGCCACCTGAGTAGCTGGGATTACAGGTGCCTACCACCATGCCTGGCTAATTTTTATTTTTTTAGGAGAGATGGGGTTTTGCCATTTTGGCCAGGCTGTTCTTGAACTCCTGACCTCCGGTGATCCACCTGCCTTGGGTGCAAGTATTTGTCTAGAATGGATGGTTTAAAATGGACTTTGTGTCCCAGGTAATACACACTTTTGGTTTCAAAAGTTCCTGTAAACCCTCTAAAGTGTGCCGCTTTATACCCTTGGAATATATAAGATTGCTTAGTTTCCCCATATCCTCAACACTTGATATTACCAGACATTAAAAATTTTTTAAATTTTTTAAAGACAGTCTCACTCTGTCAGTCAGGTTGGAGTGTAGTGGTGTTATCATAGTTCACTCTAGCCTTGAACTCCTGGGCTCAAGCAATCCTCCCACCTCAGCCTCCAGAGTAGCTAGGACTGCAGGCACATGCCACCATACCCAGCTAATTTTTTTTTGTAGAGATGAGGTCTTGCCATGTTTCCTAGGCTGTTCTCAAACTTCTGCCCTCAAGTAATCCTATTTCAGCCTCCTAATGTGCTGGGATTACAAGTGTGAGCCACCATGGCCAGCCAGACATTTTAAATATTGCAAATCTGAGTCAATAATACTATATTATGCACTTAAACATTTGTTAAGAGGGTATATCTCATGTTAAGTGTTCTTATCACACACACACCTTTAAAAACCCCAAAATAACAAAACAAAGGGACATGAGGAAACTTTTGGAGGTGACAGAGATGTCTATTATCTTGCTTGTAGTAATAATTTCATGGGTGTTTGCATATATCCAAACTCATCAAGTTGTAGACATTAAATATGTGCAGCTTATTGTATATCAATTACACTTCAATAAAGCTGCTTTAAAAACAGATAAATAGGCTGGGCGTGGTGGCTCATGCTTGTAATCCTAGCACTTTTGGGAGGCTGAGGTGGGCAGATCACCTGAGGTCAGGAGTTCAAGACCAACCTGGCCAACAGGGTGAAACCCTGTTTCTACTAAAGATATAAAATTTAGCCAGGCATGAGGGCAGGAGCCTGTAATCCCAGCTACTCAGGAGGCTGAGGCAGGAGAATCACTTGAACCTGGGGGGCAGAGGTTGCAGTGAACCAAGATCGCACCACTGCACTCCAGCCTGGGTGACAGAGTGAGATTCCATCTCAAATAAATAAATACATACATTCAGACATACACACATACATACAAACATATCTAATTGAGAAAAATATAGCATCTTTTTTTTTTAGTTTCTGGTCTAACAATACAGTTGGACATCTAATATGTTTGATTACTAGCCATTTGTAATTCATTTTCTGAGAATTACTTGTTCACATTCTTTGCATATTTCTCTTATTTTTCTGTTTTTTCTTATTTATATTTATATACTTTTATTATTATTATTATCATATTCTGAATAATTTTAGTTTTATGCATATCCATATTTGGCTTTCAATATTAAAAATATTTCAAAGAGAAAACTGATCCCACACATGCTGGGCCTCATACATACAGCAACACACTCAGGGTGTAACGACACCAGCATCGTTCACGTGTCACTTCAGAGTCCCTTGAGAAATGTAAAGGTGATTAGAAATGTAGGCAATGGCTTCTTTCAGTTAGTGTTTAAGTCCTCCCTTCCTCCACTTCTCCTTCTCATGGAGGTTGAATAGGCAGCTGCCAGGAAAACCTCCTCTCCCTCATAACAAAAATTATTATAACAAAAGCAGAGTTATCTGAATGGAGACCCAAGAAGCATTTCATCGGTGTCATCTCTTGCTGCCAGCTTCCTCATCCTCTTCCTTTGAACACTTTCAAGAGTCTTGTTTACATGTCAGAGGGAGATGTCAGATGGTTTTGGCTCTGAATTGAATATTTATAGCTGATTTTTCTAAAGGAAGCTTCACATTATTTACCTGCCTGTCAGGCACCATTGTGCACTGAAGGACACAGTCTGCATGTCTAATGATTTAAAAGCAAATGCTTTTTTACCCAAGGACATGTTAAAACTTAAACATAAAAATAAGCGCTAGGGTACACGGATTCTTCAGAAACAAAGGCCCAACCCATCAGGCATAATCTGTAATTACAGACTAAGGATGTTCTTCATCTTATCCCTGTTACCTCTTAATTTTATTTTCATAGAGATCAAGGGTAAAGTGAACTCTGGGCATCTTTTCCAGAGGCAATATTTCTGTTCTGTAAGCCATGTCATCTAGGAAGAAGTGGAATAAACAAAACAGAAGTGGTGTGATAAGGGTAGACTGAGTGTGACTGAAAAATCTCACAAGCCAAAGAGAATAATTTCTTCCTAAGCTTAACTTATCCAAAGTTTGGCTTTTAATTGTTGAAATAAACACAATAGGTCATAAAAATATGATTATAATATAATGAAATCAGCTTGCTATTAATATTTTTAACAAACCAAATCTTACAGCACAAGAGCACTTCAAAACAATTACCTTAGAAGAGGGTATGATGATTCCATGAACATGAGAATTGCTCAAAACATTTAACAAACACTCCTTGGGAGTTGCCTTTATGGCTAATTTACACACCCACCGGGAAATGGCTTATTACTTTATAATTGCACCACATTTGTAGGCCAAAATCAGCATTGCTTGGTTGAATCACTCATCTTCACCAGATAAAAAAATACCAAATTCATCCTCAAAGGATATTTGTTATGTATAGGGAATCAAAAGAATGATGTGCCACCAGCTCTAGAAATAATTTGCATTGAGAGTGGTAAGCACACTTCAAAACTTATAGGAAATAATTTTGCACTACCACTTGGGTTGCATAAATTCTATGGCCAGGTGTGGTGGCTCATGCCTGTAATCCCAGTACTTTGGGAGGCCAAGACGGGAGGATCACTTGAGGCCAGTTCAAGACCAGTCTGATCAACATAGCAAGACCCCATCTTTAAAAAAAAAAAGGTAAATTAAATTAAAATTTAAAATATAAATTTTAATAAATTTTACTTAGTAGCTATACCTCACAAACACTCCTGTATTACAGAGTACTTCCAGTTTTCATCTTTCAACCAAGAACCTTATAATCCTTACTTGTCCTCAGAGTTTTCTCTGTAGGATCTTTTTTCTTTCTTTTTTTTTTTTTTTGAGATGGAGTCTCACTCTGTCACCCAGGGTAGAGTACAGTGGTATGATCTCAGCTTACTGCAACTTCTGCCTCCCAGGTTCAAGCGATTCTCATGCCTCAGCCTCCTGAGTAGCTGGAATTACAGGTACCCACCACCACATCCAGCTAATTTTTGTATTTTTCGTAGAGATGGAGTTTCATCATGTTGGCCAGGCTGGTCTCGAACTCCTGACCTCAAGTGATCCTCCCATCTCAGCCTCCCAAAGTGCTGGGATTACAGGTGTGACCCATCACACCTGGCCTCTGTAGGATATTTCTACTGTTGTCCTTTTTCTGGGTGCTCTGCTTCCTGTATCTCAACCCCAGTATCTTAACTCTTAGCCACTGACTGATTCTCACTAATCTCTCTGACTTACTCCACATTCAGCCAGTTCCCAAACAGCAGCTAGAGTCGAGGGAAATAAAGCTAGACTTTGGACTGGCAGTTGTGAGATGGTGAAATTTGCAAAGCCTGAATTCTGCCTCAAGACCTTGTCTTCCTTGTCTATCCAGAGGCATTCAGGGTTCTATTCACCTTGCTAACAGGAGATAATGCCAGCAGGACTTTAGCAAGCTTGGGTTACACCATGCTTTGTAAGTTTATACAACAATAGAGAACACAGCTGTAATGGGCTGTTCTGGCAAGACCAAATTATTTGTCCAACATGGGAATCATTAGCACATCATTCATTATTAAATTGGGTGACAGTTTGGTTGGATTCCCTAAAGGGTCAGCTGCCATATATATATGCAAGCTCAGAGATGAAATCATCATGCTCTTGCAATATTAGGAATTTAATATACAAATTGAGTAGAGGACCTTTCAGGAAAAATAAAAGCCATGTGAATTCCAAGAGTTTGCCTCAGCTTCCACAGGTAAATAAAATTATTAAAAAAGAAAACTTTCCCAATGCTCCTCCATGCCCTAAGTCTTCCTAATTTGATGGGAGGGAGGAGGAAATTTTCCATAGCACACTGAACCAAAATTATGCTAAACAGATTAAGAGTTCAGAAATTCCAAGACCAAACAAGTGAATAGATTAAGATACATGCAACAGCTTCTCCCAGCTCTACTAAATCAGCCAGAGTTGAAGAGAGGCTGGTGAATTCTATGCCCATGTGAAGGTGATGTGAAACCATGTTTGTCAATCACTGGCCCCAGATACCTGAAAAAAAAGAGATTGGGTTGACTTCCTGCTGCAGAATTAAAATCTTCCCTTTCAGATGTAGAAATAACAACAACACAAATTTGGTGCATAAGACAAAGTTTTGAATTTGTACAGTCATGAAACAAACATTCCTCTGAGACTCTGAGAGGTCTATTAATATAACATTTAAGAGGTGAGTATAGCTGATGGGGACCATTAGACGACATACCACAAAGTTCTTTATTTTATATCTTCACTGATTCTGCCTACAATTTTCCATGGGACAAATTGCAATTGCCGGGGAGGCCAGCCAGGTGTGCACTGGCCCTTGGTCTGTGCCAACACCAAATAATACATGTTTGTTTGGAACATGGCCCTGGGATGTCTTTAGATTTGTTGGAAGAAAGGCCTGTTCTCAAAAGCACAAGAAATGCCATGCGGTATCTAACCTAAGCTCCATGTGACCATCAGGAACATGGGGCACACATGTTTTGAGGCACAGAACACTTGTTTCCTGGGGAAACCCACCTCAAGAACATGAACACAACAAAATAAGGGCCATGTTGCTTATGCATCACAGCACAATTCTTGTTTCTTTTCCACAGTGTTCACTACATCTGCTTGAATGCATGTCTCAGCTCCTACCTCTGCAGAGCTTACTTTAGGATGCTACAGTTCCCCTTTACTTACTGCAAACAAAGGCAAAAGCTTATTATAGGCCTTTGGACTAGTCCGTAGGCAGAGGCACTTCCTCTAGATGTTAATCTCTCAAACATAAAGGAGGAAGAAGAAAGACAGCCTGTCTGTGAACAATCTACAGTGAGACATTTGCACATGCTCAATTCATTCCAGGACTTGTCTAGCAAACACTCAAGGGAGAAAGCATATAATGGTTTTGGAAACCTGTTTGGTGAGATACACTGAGCATATAGGTTTCCAAAAATAAAACCATTAGCATTTTAAAATCTGATGAAATATTTTAAATACATTGAAAAATAAAGAGGATAGTATCTCAAAGACCAGTATAAACACAAATCAGACTTAAATGTTTGCCATACTCTCTTCCAATTTTTAAAACATAAAATATTTTGTAGAGAGTTGTAGTAGTTCTTTTATAGCCTTCCCTGAAGACATTTTTTTACTCAACCTGCCTACTTAGAGGTAACCACTATCCAGAAATCAATATGGTTCCTCACCTTCCATGTTTTTATACTTTTATGACATAGTCATAGTCATGTATCCATAAGCATAACAGTGTTGTTTTGCAGCCCAACTTAAATATACGTAAATATACAAACACATTTACTTGGCATATAAATCTAGGGTGTACATATATATGGCATATATACAGTGTGCATATATAAAACAGCATATATAGTGTAAAATACTATAGTTTATATAGAATGTATATATCATATATAGTGTATACATGCTAAACATAGTGTTTATATAGCATGTTTATATAGTGTGCATATATACTCACTATAGGTAGTGTGTATAGGTGTATGTTCATGTAGACTTTAAACTAGTTTTATTTCCTTTTTTATAATTAAAAAAAAAGCAAAATATATCCAAATGTACTGAATTCATCTACAATGCTGGGTCTGACTAGACATCCAGGAATCAGATTTTCAAAGCAATATAAAAATTTTACTGGATAAGTCATTTTTCAATAAGAACAACTTTTTGCATTTTCCTTTATGTAAAGATAAAATCGTCTATCAAATAAACTTACATGCACATAACAAAAGAAATTTGCTTGGGTTTACTGTAGTAGTCAATCTAGTAAACTGGTTATTTAAACTTTTATTTGCAATTGCCTTTTGAGTATACTGATTATTTACCTGACAAAATCAGGAGTTCAATGATCTCTGCGTCTCCCAGAAATGCAGCCACATGAAGAGGGGTTCGTTTCTCAGAATCCTGAAATACACAATGTCAAAGACATACAACAGGTCAGTCGCAGCTGGAGGTCCCTTTTGTAGACTTAGTAAGACATGTCACTCACTCTGTGGTTAATGCATGTGGAAGAAGGTGAAGACCAAACATTCGAGTGATTTCTGGTTACGCATTTTCTCTCAACATATCCTCTAGTTACACACAAGAAAGGATTCCATTTCTGTGTCTGTGTTTGGTATTTGGCTGCTTGTTCCTTTTACTGAAGCCTAGCTCAGGTCAAAAATGGATCATTATGTACTGGATGATGAATCTCAACTTACAGGATTTCCAAATACTAGTTAAAATGGTAAAACAAACAAACAAACAAAAAACCTAACCTACCATAGCAACATAGTTCAACAGTTATTTTCAAATACATATGCCATATATATGCACACCCTAGATTTATATGCCAAGTAAATGTGTTTGAAAAAATATCACAGTTCATAGTTAATTTCATTCTAAGGAAACATAGTGGAATGGTTCACAAGGACATTAAACATTAAACATAAGTACGGTCATTTTCTCCTTTCTATGCTTGTAATTGTTCATGAAATACTTATTGAATGTTTACTCTGTACCAGGAACCCAATTTTGGGGACAGAGGGATGATGACTGCAACAGGCCTGGTCTCTACCCCGATGAAACTCACATTCAAGTGGGAAGGCTGACAATAGTATACTAGATAACACATGAGATTACTTCAGATGGTGACAGAGGCTATAACAAAACTAAACCATGGTATGGGATTCAGTGATTGAGAAGATGGGAATAAGAGTGGTCAGTGAAGCCTTTCTGAGGATGTTGACATTAAGTTTGAGAGCTAAGGTTGATATTATCTCTGTTTTATAGATAAGAAGACTGAAGCTCAAATTTTAAAATTTGCTCAAGATTCCATGGGCATATAGCATAGTCAAGATCTGACCTTCACCTAGCAGACTCGTCTGTGTCTTTGACAAGGCATTTAACAGATTGTGCTAGGAGGCAGCATGGTAACATGCAAAGGAAAAAATGTTGCTTCCTCATCTGTAAATTGCTGATAATAACATCTACCTTAGAGGACTGATAAGAGGAATAAAGATCTTGTAAGTAAATAAAGCCCTAGGCAAGCAGGAGATAAGTGCAAAGCAGTGCTCCATACTAAGCCCATTATTGTCATCCGCATAGAGAGTTGTGTGATATCTTTCCTCCAAGACTGAAAACTTCCTAGGGTAAAGAATCAGCCTCACTCTTCTTTATTCGCACAGTAGCAGCATACTTGGTACTCAGCAGAAATTGGCTGAACTAACTCATTTACATGTATGGCTTCTTCCGCTAACATTGACTAATCCATAGCAACAGTAACCAAAGCCCATCTGCTATGTCTTTAAGGTTTCTCCTAAAACTAGCATGCATATTAGTTTCAAGTTTCTTGGATTCACTGTTGATTTTAATCATTATTCCATTTATAATCTAATTATACCCTTAACAACCCTTGATTAGCCCAAGGATATGATTCCATTTTCTGACAATCCAGACCCTCTGCTCTTCCTCTGTCTCTCTCAGATTATTTCTTTTAGACTTTTCATGACGCACTAATATCTAAAACAGATGGCAGGCAGGGCACATGACAAAAATTGATTTTCAAACCAGTCTATTTGTTTGAAAGTCTGGTAAGTAGGTTTTATAAAGAACGTACTAACAGTAAGTAGACAAAAAGAAATTTGGATTCACTGGAAACTCTTGTTGTCTGTGTATGGCTGCAGGCAATTACTATGGAAAAGTGAAAATAGGGCAGTCACACAACTATAAAATAATGGTATGCATTGGAAAATTCAGCATGATATATTACTATGATCAACCTTGTTATAGATATATCACCCTATCTTTGAAAATAAAGATTCAGTATTTGAAATCATGTTTGCTTATTTACGAATCAAGCATATTAATTTGTACAATGAACTATATAAGCTGAGAACAGATTTTCACAAATGTTTTTTATTTGTTGATATCCCTAGATATATTTTCCATTTTAGCTTCATGCTCCCTTTGAATCCTCGCTATATCTACTTAAATTTTCTACTGGGATTTTTGGGTAAAAGCTATGTAATTACATGTTCTTTTGTGAACTGAATTGGTTTCAGGGTTTGTTTCAATAAATTAAACCCTGCCTAAGTGATTTAAGCAGGGACTATTCCAACCCAAATTATGACTTCATTTGACCTGAAGCAAAGGCAGCTCTGTTTGAGATCTTGGCCTCAAATAAAAAGCTAAGAAAACTCCAACATCCCTCCCTACCTTGCAAATCTGGCTGGCCTGTCGTGATATGACTGGTTTTGCTGATTCTGTGGCCCCTTTTATGACACAGCTTGTTCAAACCAAAGTTTCTATAACATAAAAAGGGTGTGTTGCATGAATACTGTAAAAATTCTTGATTATGAATCCCAGTGTTCCTGTTACTATGTGTTTAAAGGTTTCTGGTAGTTTCCAGGACAACTGTGCAAATTGATACTCTCCTTTAGTGACATGGCACAGACAGGTAACTGCAAAGAAGACTGCATTCAGGCAGCAGTCCTTTAGTTCTCCAAAGCAGCAAAACCATAGAAACAATCACATGTGCTATTAAGACCTTAACCAACATAGTAGTGCATTTCCACTACTGACCAAGGGTAGCTAATGCCTTCTCTTCTAACAAGGAACACCTGATCATGAGTCAAAGCATGAATGACCGAGCCATAGTAATCACCATGCTGGATAGCGAGAAATCAGCCAGGAGGTAGCAGTAGGTCCTCTGCCTAAGTAGAAGGTCACTCTACCTTGCCATAAGCTAAACTACTGGAGTAGGAGAGGCAATAACAGAAGGAGGGCAAAGGCTCTGGGGAAAAGAGAATATTAGTCATAATACTGGTTAAAATGCGTTCTAGCCCAATGACATAATTAAAGTATCTAGAAAAAGAAACAAATCTAGCTGGTTATTATGAAGTGCTTTTATTTTTATTTTTTCCAAATACCTGCCCAACTATTCTACTACTCCATCTCAAAGCATTCCTATCAAGGGAGTTACACCTTTTACAACTGTGTTCTTAAGTCTTTTTTTTTTTTTTTTTTTGAGACAGAGTCTCGCTCTGTCACCCGGGCTGGAGTACAGTGGTGCAATCTCAGCTCACTGTAACCTGTGCCTCCTGGGTTCAAGCAATGCTCTTGCCGCAGCCTCCCAAGCAGCTGGGACTACAGGCACATGCCACCATGCCTGGCTAATTTTATGTATTTTTAGTAGAGACAGGGTTTCACCATGTTAGCCAGGATGGTCTCGATCTCTTGAACTTGTGATCTGCCCGCCTCAGCCTCCCAAAGTGCTAAGATTACATGGGTGAGCCACGGAGCCCGGCCCTTAAGCCTTATTATCACCATTTAAAAGATAAAGAATCTGAGCCTAAGGGGATTCTATGTTTGGGTCCCCTTCCACAAACATTCCCTTTGTGGAAGCCGTCTTTCTCTCTCCTGGATTTTCCCTCTGGAGTCCCCTTCCACACTCTCTCGTGGAAGCCTGTCTTCTCCTCCTAAACTCCATCTCTCTCTATTCCCTAACACTCTCATGGAAGTTGCTTTCCTCTCCTGGATTCCATCTTTCTGAATCTCTCACTCAGTGTGAAAATTAGCTCTTTCTTTCTCTCTCCTCCTGTTTCTGTCTCTCTTTAAAGAAATCACTTTCTACAAAAAAAACAAACAAACAATCTGAGCCTAGGAGACATTGTATGACTTAACCCAACATGGCAAATTGATGTCAAAGAATTAGGTGTCCTGGCTCCCAAATTGAAACTTTTTTCTTTATAAAAATGAAAGCAAGAACATCATCTTAGAAGTTCACGTGATAGACTAAAAACCTTTCTACTATGATCCCTAAGAAATCCTGAGGAAAATGTGACAAACATACAGTAAACATCATTTTAAATGAGCTTATAAGAAATTAAATAGAAAGGGGCCAGAAATGGAGAGTAAATAGAGAACCAAAGCTGAAAGCACATGAACTTAATAGTCCAGGGATAGGTCCATACACCAGGGGCTTGGAGCTTAAACTTGCTGGGGATAGGATACAAGGCAGAGAACTAGAACTGTGACCTCCAAGTAAAGAAAGACCCTTGAAGTGACCTTGAAGAAAGACTCCCAAAGTGAAATAGTGGGGTTGGAAAAGAAAAACAATGACAAACATATAGGCAGATGACAAAGAGATGCCTTGGAATAAAAATGAGTGGAATAAAAATGTTTCCACTGAGCATTCACATCCCCAGAGTCTGCCCTCATGTGGTTTAGAGTTTTGAATTCATATTGCCTGTATAGTCCAGGAATTTACTTTTTTTTTTCCTCTAGGAGCTTTCAAATTGAAAATATACACTAAAATAGGTTTTAGACCAATGATACTCCTAACATCCCTAGAAGAAGAAATAAAACCTAACTGGATAGATGTGCCCTCAATCCAGGCAACCTGGGATACCCACAGATTAAATGGAAAATGAACTCACAAGCCTAAGCCACAAGACTCACGTGGAAATATGCGCCATAAGCAAGAGTCAGCAGACTGAAGAACCAACAAGAACTTGAGATCACAGAAGAATCAGATGGAGACCAGGCACAACATTTAAAATAACTTGACACAAAGGACAAAGCATAAGGGGGAAAACCCCCACAAAAATAAACAGGATTTGCGGGAAGAGATATGAAGCAAGTATTATGGAAAGCAGTACTAAAACATGAGGCTAGATAGCACCTAAAACTTTGGTCTAAGAGGGATCAAAACTCAAAGAGTATAAAAAGAAAGGGTAGGAGAAAGGAAAAATAAGCACAGGAACTTTGGGGTGTGTTTTGCAATCACTTATTCAGGCATATTATCTAGACATAGATGTTTATTTAGAAGCTATTATATACCAGACATTGTGGTACATATTAGGGATACAAAATTGAAAATACCTAGTCCTCTCACCCTAAAGAAACTTGCAGTCTACTGGTCAGTTTCTAAATGTAGGACATTAGAATAAAAACAGTAACAGGGAAGTGGCAAATAGTGATATCCGTGATGTTAAATGATTTGTAAATGTTATAAAATGCAATGAGACAAAAATCTCAGTGGATACTTCCCCCAAACCCATCCATATCCAAACTGGCCTGGGCAGTAATCTCAACTGACAAGAAAAAAAAAAATCTCTTCTGGATTGGGAAATAAACACATCTTGTCTAGAACTCCCTAATGGTCCTACTGGCTCCAGTTTATCTGGGAATCTTGGAAGCCCTCAACAGCCAGCCTTCTGGGTTCGTCACAGAGCCTAGCCTCTATCTTACAGGCTGGCTCAGGCATAGTTCCTGGATCAAAACTGGAATCCAGGACCAGAGCAGGACCAGAGCTCCTAGTGGCCAAGCTAAGTGCATTATTTGCATTCATTTCCATCTTTCGCCCAAGTGGACTCTCTGTGATGACCAATAGTTGAATAGTTACTAGGCCTTTACAACACCCATGAACACAAGAGGGGAAATAACCCAAAAGCAGATGCAGCAAGATTAACACACACTGAAATGGCTCATCAGCATACTTTTTAAAGATTGTCCAAGCATCACAAAAAGGAAGGTCTTTTTTCACCACGCAGTAGCTCCAATTCCACATAGTCCTTTGCAGACAGATTGAGACGCATGAGAAGTGAGAAGACCCAGGTTCCTCCAGAAGGAAGGACGGTAAACCCTCCCATTCTATGAATAGCCAAAGACACACACAGCCAGCAGGGGTTTGAGCTAAATTTGCAGGATGTCATAGAGCGATCCGGCAGAGGAAGTTTGAGTTGTCTGTTTACCAAAGAAGAAGTAGATAGATGAAAGAAAATAGGGAACTTGAAGTATGTACATGCAAAGTGAGTTTGACATGGGCAGAGAGGCCATTCTGATAGCTAAAACTACTGTGTCGACAGGCAGACTAGGGGGCACCTATGCCTCTGTTTTGAAGATTAAGAATTGGTACATGCTTTGGAAATTCTCAGCTGGAAGTAAATGATCTAATCCGCATTCTAAGTATCTGTCATACACCAAAACAAACATTTCTCTCTATATATGAATATCTATGAATATCTTACATACAAAGACAGACAGATGGAGCAATATTAAGAAAACAAGCCCATGAAGTACAGAAGTTAAGTTTGGGCTGGACATAGTGACTCATGCATGTAATCCCAGCACTTTGGGAGGCTGAGGCAGGAAGATGGCTTGAGCCCAGGAGTTTGAGACCAGGCTGAGCAACATGGTGAGACCTCGTCTCTATTAAAAGTAATTTTCTTTCTAAATTAGCTAGGTGTGGTAGCATGTGCCTGTGATCTCAGCTACTTGGGAGGCTGAGGTGAGAGGACTGCTTGAGCCCAAAAGGTCAAGAGGTCAAGGCTGCAGTGAACTGTGATCACACAACTGTCCTCCAGCCTGGGTGACAGAGCAAGACCCTGTCTCAAAAAAAAAAAAAAAAAAAAAAGCAGCAATAGCAGAAGTTAAGTCACAATTGTCAATCCAAACTCCCAAACTCCCATTAAAATTAAAGAAGCTGGGAGATAACTGAAAACTTAGGCCTAATTAGCTTAATTTGATATTGAACAGAGATCACTAGAGGTAAGTAGATGTCTAAAGAAACTCTGAACACATACACCTAACAAGTACCTTGGAGGTCTTTCAAATTACATGAGGATAGGAGCCAAACAAGATCTAAAATGGGAAGAATGCTTGGTCTTAAGGTGGGGAATTAAAAGAGGGTTAAAAAGAAAGGAAAGAGAAAGACAGACAACAAATGTCATGTTTCTTTTGAAATTTTTCATGTTTACTTTCAATTTTTAACATCTCATAAATACAGAGAAATACAGTCCCATATATGCCCACTAGCAAAAATGAACATGTTAACATTTTTCTACATCTCCTTCAGAACTCTAGTTTAGAAAAATACCTTTAGGGATAAAGTGCCATGTTCAGAAATGCAAATGGTTCTGAAAATAATCTGAAGTGTTTGTGTGTGTGTGTGTGTGTGTGTGTGTGTAAGAGAAAGAGAGCGAGAAAGGTGGGAGAAGGAGAGAGAGAGAAAAAGGAAAGAAGGAGGGAAGGGATTAGGTTGTTTTTAATTCTTCAAACACTATAACAAATGGCGTTGCAGCATACATCTTTGTACAAGTCTCTCTGTGCATACCTGTGAGAATTTTTCTGAAGTAGATGCCCAAAAAAGGAAGCACTGGATTAGGGTACACACACATTCGATTGTATTATCACTACATAACTTTCAAAGCATTAATAGTTTTACTAATTTCACTCCCACCATTTACATTTAGTTCCTTTTCCTAATGTCCTCGCCAATATCTGATGCTATTGGCTTTCTTACTCTGCCAGTATGTTATGCTTGACATAGTATGCTCTGGTTTTTTCAACTGCAAACTACCTATATGTATCTTTACCCATTGTAAAATTCAGTTATTAGTCTTTTCCTTGTGATGTGTGGAGTTTTTTATACTGTTTAATTCAATTTTCAATGAAAATTCAAGTTACGCATTCACCTAGACACAACAGAAATGAATTAACGGTTTCTCCCAAGTTACCGTAAGAGAAAAAAAAGTTAGATTTACTGTCCTTATTCATCCCAAATGCATGCACTGTCTCATGAAGCCGGATTTTCTTTGCATGCAGCCTCCCATGCCTCAAAGGTGACAGCAAATCTCTGCCCCTACACACTCCCACCACCACACAATTCTATTCAACCATCATACTCTGTTGGTATCATAACCCAACCATCATAACCCAACCATTTGAATGTAACATGGATATATATTTCTGATATAGAAAATACAGGTATATTTTCTATCACTAAACTTACATAGAAAATATAGGTATATTTTTTATCTCTAAACTTTCTATTTCTAAATATAGGTATATTTCCTATCTCTAACCATGTTCAAATTATAAGTTATACTCTCAATACGGTATCTAACTCCTGAAACTAGGTAAGCATCACTCCCAAGAATTTAAAATGATACAATAAGAAAAATGAGAATGCCAAAGAAATTTTTATTTTATCTGCCTTATATAACTAGACATTGGATATTTTTATTGCACTAATTTCTAAAAATAATGTATATGGAGCAAAAAATTGTATCCGAGATTTTACATTTTCAAATTTGCTCCTTAAAACAATACTGTGAGGTAAAAATATGAGCATCCTCATTTCACTGTTGAGGAGCCTGAGATTTTGAGATGACAAGTAACTTGTCCAGAGTCACAAAGCTAGTTAAGTGGTAGAACCAGGATTCAAAACCAGATGTGATTCTGTTGTTCAGGCTCTTGCTGGCTTTGAATGGTTACAAGCCTTGGTAAATATAATGAAAGCTATTCTCCATTATAATTAGCATGCTTGCCCTAAATCCTCTAGACCCAAGGGCAAAAGGCTTGTATGTAAAAAGTATAAGCAGGCAAGAAGAACAAAATTGGAGAACTAGCATTACCTGATTTTAGGGCTTATTATAAAGCTACAGTAATCAAAACAATATGGTTTAGCTGCAAAGAAAACTCTCAGGTGAATAGTCTTGTCAACAAACGGCCCTAGAACAATGAGATATTCATATTTTTAAAAAGGAACTTTGACACATACCTTGAATCCTAAACAAAAATTAAATCAAAATGGATCATAGAACTAAATGTAAAACTTAAAATTACAAAATATCTAAAGAAAACATAAGAGAGATCTTTTCACCTTGGGTTAGGCAAAGATTTCTAGATATGACACCAAAGCAAAATCCATAAAAGGATAAATTGGTAAATGAATTTTATCAAAATGAATAATGTCCACTCTTTGAAACACACTGGTAAGAGAATGAAGATAAATCACAGATGGAGGAAAATATTTGTAAAGCATATATTGGATAAAGAACTTATAGCTAGAACCTATAAAATAACTCGCAATAACTGTGAAAGCAAGCAATCCAACTAAAGAGTAGACAAAAGATTTGAACAGATATTTTACCAAAGATATACAGATAGCAAATAAGCACATAAAACAATGCTCACCATCATTAGTCATTAGAGAAAGGCAAATTAAAACCATATTACTTATTAAAATTGCTAAAATTAAAAGGACTAATGATACCAAATGTTGGTGAAGATGTAGAGTAACTATAATGTTCAGGGACTGCTGGTGGGAGTAGAAAATGATATAGTCACTTTGGAAAACCGTTTGACAATTTCTTAAAAACTTACACATACATCTACCATATGAGCTAGATATCCTACCCTTCGGCATTTACCTGAAAGAAATGAAAGCATACATCCATACAGAGACTTAAACATGAGTATTCATAACAGCTTTATTTGTAATAACCAAAAACTAGAAGTAATCCAAGTTTCCATCAGTAGATGAATGGACAAACTTATTTCCACATAATGGAACACTACTCAGCAATTAAAAGGAATGAACAATGGATATATGTCACAACATGTAGAATCAAAATAACTGTGCAAGTGAAACAAATCACACACACAAAAAGTACATATTGTATAAATCCACTTACATAAAATTCTAGAAAATGAAAACTAACACACAGTGACAGAAAGCAGATCGGCAGTTGCCTGAGGGGCCTAAGGGAGAGACTGGGAGGGGTAACAGGGAGGGACTTCAAAGGGGAACAAGGAAGGTTTGGGGGTACTGGATATGTTCATTATCTCAATCATGGTAACGGTTTCATATGTCCAAACTTCACAAAGTATGCACTTTAAATATGGGTAGTTTATTATATGTCAATTATATTTCAATAAAGCAGTTTCATAAGTACATAAGCAGGCAAAAAAAAAAACACATACTCTTGTGTCACATAAAAAAGTCATATTTAAAAGTTAAAAATACCCCTAAGTAACAAAATTTATTCAGTTAATAGAAGAAAAGAAATAGCAAAATCGAATTAACCAATAGTAGGTTAATTTAGAGGCAGCTCATGTTATGTCCTGGTCATTTGTGGATGTAAAAGTGAAGTTCTTACAAAAGAATGGCCTGTTGGATTAAAGCTACAGGCTTTAAAAATAGGCACAACCAAGATTCCTCTTCAAAATCTCTTAGAAGGTTTTTTATTTCCTAAATGAAAGCTTTGACAAATGTCTACAGAATAAAGATGTAGGAAATAAATCTAGAAAATTAAGTACAAGAGGAAAGGCAAATGGTTTGTACCAAACCTTTAGATACACTGCAACATGGCAGCACTGGATTGATATCGGATCCTTGGGATCTTACCACCGTGCCCAGACATTCCCAAGTGACAGAAGTCCTTTTAAAGTGGTCTCTACTGGGAAAGTTGATGAAGTACCAACTATTTGTGAGGCCCTGATAGCACTTGGCCAGGAATATTTCAAGAGACAGTGGAAACAGAACATGGGAAAGGGTTCTGGTCCTTAAGTCCCACAGAATGAAAAACTGGCCAAGACACTGTGCTTTGATGCCAGTGAAACAGGATTATATATCTACCCACTGCCAAGACAATCATCAGGAGCTTCTGATGAAAATCAAGCAGGTCTTCGGAGTACCACCTTCCCCTGCAGCCTAAAAGCTAATAAAGTTCACAATTGTACTGTGCAGCACCCCAAGCATATTAAAAAGGAGTGTCTTTAAACTTAATGCTTTTGTTGAACAGTTTTCCATTAAAGCCATAATTCTTGAACACATGATGGGAATGTTTTACTGTTAAGTGTATTTAAGGAAGCCCACAGATTGGAAGTGCTCTAACCAGTGAAGCAAGAAGTCTAGTTTCATTTAGGGCCCCACCACAGGCTCACTGTCTCTTTTAATTAATTAATTAACCGATTTATTAAACAAACATAGATTAATGAGAGGCAGATAAATAGGAAAATAACATAATCAGCTGGGAAACAATCTCCTACTGATGAAAGAGTGAAAAGAAGGCAGCTGCTAGTTTTTCACACCTGTAAGGGTCTAGCGGTGGTGAAAATTTGTCATCAGATAAATGACCATACAGTGTCAGAATCAAAATCACAGAAGAGGAAGCTAGATTTATAAAATATTTAAACTTAAACTGGAAGGGCATCAGAGACATCCAGAGAGTTTAACTGACTGGCTGAAAGTCACATAGCTCTTGATGGCAATGGTGGAATCTTTCATTCATACAATAGACAAAACTACTTACTGGGGATCTACCATGTGCCAAGCACCATGCTCAGACCTGAAGATGCAGCAGCCTTCAAAGGACAGGGTCCCTGCCTTTATGCAGTCTGAAAGAATCTCGCTTTCTTGACTCCAGGCAGGGGGCCTTCTATTATGGTAGACTAATACTAGATTAAACATACCCATCAGCAAAGAGCACGTGCGCGCGCGCGCACACACACACACACACACACACACACACAGAGTGTTAGAAAATGTAACACAGAAAGAAACAATGTGCAATGAAAGGAGATGCGCAAAGGCATCTGCGCTGGACATAACAATAACTCCAAGATATGGGGTTCCCCCTTTTTCCTTTCCACTCCCTGAAATTAAGAGCAAAAGCTTATATATAGAACAGTTTCTGTGGTCCACAGAAAATCATTTTAATAGAAATGATTAGTAGCTCTTTCCAAGTTTTTTTCAACCTCCAGGTGTATATTTTAGAAACAGAGCTTATGTATAATACCCATAATAAAAATCACCAATGCAGTTTTTCTGGCCCTAAGATATCACATCGGCACAAGACACTGAGATGTTAACACTAATTGTCTCTGGGTGAATAATTTTATGGACATTCTTCACTTTCTACTCTGTTCCACTGTGTTTCAAGACTTGCAGTTTAGAAACAAGAAAATAAAATTTCCCTTGTAAATAATAAAAGACTTTCCTATTAAAAAAAGACAGGTCTGCGCTAACACAAGCTATTCTTAAGTAATCACAAATAGTAAAGCACTGGACATTATTTCCTGTCCAAAGCCTTCAACATCTTGCAGTAGGTTTTAAATAATTGATATATGAATGTGTTTCTTTGCAAA
The DNA here is from genome assembly GCA_004027715.1 of Plecturocebus donacophilus. Taxonomy (NCBI): domain Eukaryota; kingdom Metazoa; phylum Chordata; class Mammalia; order Primates; family Pitheciidae; genus Plecturocebus; species Plecturocebus donacophilus. Next base: position 2,618 of record PVKP010033670.1, on the reverse strand, counting down.
TGACAAAACATTACATTTATAATTAAAAATGGTAAAACTGTAATTTGTCTAATCCTTCATAAAATTGCCAAGTACTCTTCTATATAGTACACCAGCTGATTCTTTTTTTTTTAAATACATATATTTTATTGTGTTTTAGGTTTTGGAGTACATGTGAAGAACATGCAAGATTGTTGCATAGGTACATATATGGCAATGTGGTCTGTTGTCTTCCTCCCCATCACCTATATCTGACATTTCTCCCCATGTCATCCCTCCCCAACTCCCCACCCCACCGCTGTCCCTCCCCTAGTTCCCCCCAACAGACCCCAGTGTGTGATGCTCCCCTCCCTGTATCCATGTGTTCTCATTGTTAAATGCCCAACTGTGAGTGAGAACATGCGGTGTTTGATTTTCTGTTCTTGTGTCAGTTTGCTGAGCATGATGGTTTCCATGTTCATTTATGTCCCTACAAGGGCACAAACGCATCATTTTTTACGGCTGCATAGTATTCCATGATGTATATATGCTATATTTTCCCTGTCCAGTCTATCATCGATGGGCATTTGGGTTAGTTCCAAGTCTTTGCTATTGTAAACAGTGATGCAATGAACATTTGTGTGCATGTGTCCTTATAATAGAATGATTTATAATCCTTTGGATATATACCCAGTAATGGGATTGCTGGGTCAAATGGAATTTCTATTTCTAGGTCCTTGAGGAATCACCACACTGTCTTCCACAATGGTTGAACTAATTTACATTCCCACCAACAGTGTAAAAGTGTTCCTATTTCTCCATATCCTCTCCAGCATCTGTTGTCTCCAGATTTTTTAATGATCGCCATTCTAAATGGCATGAGATGGTATCTCAGTGTAGTTTTGATTTGCATTTCTCTAACAACCAGAAATGATGAGCATTTTTTCATATGTTTGTTGGCCTCATATATGTCTTCTTTTGAAAAGTGTCTGTTCATATCTTTCACCCACTTTTGAATGGGCTTATTTGTTTTTTTCTTGTAAATCTGTTTTAGTTCTTTGTAGATTCTGGATTTAGCCCTTTGTCAGATGGGTAGATTGCAAAAACTTTTTCCCATTCTGTTGGCTGCCAATTCACTCTAATGATTGTTTCTTTTGCTGTGCAGAAGCTCTGGAGTTTAATTAGGTCCCATTTGTCTATTTTGGTTTTTGTTGCCAATGCTTTTGGTGTTTTAGTCATGAAGTCCTTGCCTATGCCTATGTCCTGGATGGTTTTGCCTAGGTTTTCTTCTATGGTTTTTATAGTGTTAGGTCTTATGTTTAAGTCTTTAATCCATCTGTAGTTAATTTTAGTATAAGGTGTCAGGAAGGGGTCTAGTTTGCTTTCTGCACATGGCTAGCCAATTTTCCCAACACCATTTATTAAACAGGGAATCCTTTCCCCATTGCTTGTTTTTGTGGGGTTGTAAAAGATCAGATGGTTGTAGATGTATGGCATTGCCTCCAAGGCCTCTGTTCCGTTTCATCAGTCGATATCTCTGTTTTGGTACCAGTACCATGCTGTTTTGATTACTGTAGCCTTGTAGTATAGTTTGAAGTCAGGTAGTGTGATGCCTCCAGCTTTGTTCTTTTTGCTTAGGATTGACTTGGCTATGCAGGCTCTCTTTTGGTTACACATGAAGTTTAAGGTGGTTTTTTCCAGTTCTGTAAAAAAGATCATTGGTAGCTTGATGGGGATAGCATTGAATCTATAAATTACTTTGGGCAGTATGGCCATTTTCATGATATTGATTCTTCCTAACCATGAGCACGGAATGTTTCTCCATCTGTTTGTGTCCTCTCTTATTTCCTTGAGCAGTGGTTTGTAGTTCTCCTTGAAGAGGTCCTTTACATCCTTTGTTAGTTGTAGTCCAAGGTATTTTATTCTCTTTGTAGCAATTGTGAATGGCAGTTCTTGATTTGGTTCTCTTTAAGTCTGTTATTGGTGTATAGGGATGCTTGTGATTTTTGCACATTGATTTTGTATCCTGAGACTTTGCTGAAGTTGCTTATCAGTTTCAGGTGATTTTGGGCTGAGACGATGGGGTCTTCTAAATATACAATCATGTCATCTACAAATAGAGACAAATTGACTTCCTCCTTTCCTAACTGAATACTCTTTAGTTCTTTTTATTGCCTGATTGCTCTGGCTAGAACTTCCAATACTACATTGAATAGGAGGGGTGAGAGAGGGCATCCTTGCCTAGTGCCAGATTTCAAAGGGAATGCTTCAGTTTTTGCCCATTCAGTATCATACTGGCTATGGATTTGTCATAAATAGCTTTTATTATTTTGAGATACGTTCCATCAATACCTAATTTATTGAGAGTTTTTAGCATAAAGGGCTGTTGAATTTTGTTGAAGGCCTTCTCTGCATCTATTGAGATAATCATGTGGTTTTTGTCTTTGGTTCTGTTTATGTGGTGAATTACATTTATAGACTTGCATATGCTGAACCAGCCTTGCACCCCTGGGATGATGCCTGCTTGATCGTGATGGATAAGCTTTTTGATGTGCTGCTGCAATCGGTTTGCCAGTATTTTAGTGAAGATTTTTGCATCTATGTTCATCATGGATATTGGCCTGAAGTTTTCTTTTCTTGTTGAGTCTCTGCCGGGTTTT
>PVKP010033669.1:0-24847 GCA_004027715.1 Plecturocebus donacophilus | reverse complement strand
AATATAGCTGAAACTGTAGATCATTTTTTTCCAGGTTGTTAATCTGTCAGAAAGGTGACCAGAAAGATACTCTACTTCCTATTGGTGAAATCAGTGATTCCAAAGTGGTACTAGGCTTAAATACAAAAGTCAATGATGAAAATGTCTTGCATAAATCATAGTTTCTCACCTCGATAAAATTCTTATTTAAACTTTTTAATTTGCTTAATGCCCTATAGCTTACAAAGCACTTTTTAACTGATAATTTTGTTTAATCCTTAGAATGATATTATAAGATAAACAAAACTCATCAATCCCATTTTACCTGTGATTGCACACTGTGATTGAGCTAATAAAGGGAAGAACTGAGATACCAACTCAGATTTTGTAGCTTCTGTTTCAAGTGATTAACCTGTAGCAATGGCTTTTGAATTATTTTTGTGTTCTGTATCCCTGACAATCAAGATTTTGTATTAAAGAGCAAATATTTTATATCTCACAAATTAAAAATGTAAAAGACATGACTGAAAAGAATTCTGTTTACTTAAAAGTGAATTTTACCAGGTGTTCTCCTTTCTATATGCTTAAATGGTCTTTGAACTGAAGGTTTTCCAAAAGTTAAATATGGAAAGCTCTATGTAAATTAAATAACCATCTGGAATTTAAACCATGTATATGAAAACCATAGATTCTGTATTTTAAAATAAAATATAAGACTTTAGAAGCAGGTTCTGCATGTTAAGTGATTATTTGAGAATATGCCATTGATAAGGCTCGAGTGTTAGAAGTGAGGTTTCCCTTAAATTTTAAAAAACTTTAAAAATCTTGTAACATCTTGGCAAGTTTTGATAAAGTCATATAGAAGTACTTTTGTTCCCTTGGGCTTTTACTTTTTGTGTTAAAAAAAAAAGGTTTTAAAATACTCTAGGAATAACGATAAAAGGATTAGTTAACTTGACATTAATGTAACCTATCTAAACATTACAGAAATCAAGAAATACAAATAGATGACATTATTTTATTATTCTTAGGTTTTTAATTTTAATTGCTTTAAACATGTAATTCAGGCAGTGTGGTTGTTAATCTGGAAATTCTTATTTTTTATTTCTTAAATTATGTAAAATTAAATTACTCATTTTATATATACTTAATACTTTTGCCCTCGAATTATGCTGGCAGCCAGAAAAATCTAGTTAAGCTTGTTAGCATCAGACAACATGAAAAAGCGTACAGAAAAAGAAAGCGACTGCTCGGGCATCGACATACTATCACCTTGTTTGTACGAAAGTCTTTCTAGAAACATGACGTTACACTGAGGATTGTTCATTTTGTTGAGCAGGTAACTGATCCAGTCGCCAAATCCAAACTTCCAGGGTCTCCTCCAGTTATATGCAAATTAGGAAATGCACAAATAGGGTCTCGCACATTGATAGCTGTGTTTGTTTGGATATTCTTCGGAATTTTAAAATGTCTTATATTACCAATCTCATTCATTTTGTTCATGTGTGTCTTCAGCAGCTATTTAAGCAGGTTCTCTTCCCTTCTTCCTCCCTCTCTTCTCCTTCCCTTCATTCTCCCTCTTCCCCTTTTTCTTCTTCCTTTCTTTTTCTCCTCTTTCCCCCTCTCCCTCTTCCCTCTCCTTCCCTTTTTTGTTTCCCCTCTTTTTTCTTCCTTTCTTCTTTCTTGTGTTGCTCATCAGTTTTTAGGAGTTTTTGTTTTAAAATGTAGGGCAGCTTAGGCCAAGGGGTTGTCTAATGCAATATATTTTGCCAAACCGATGGGCTGAACAGTGAAACACTCACTTCAGTTTGAACTTGCATCAAGTCAGAAATTCCTCAAGTACAGGATCAAGACTTTCCTGACAATGAAATTCCAATACTGAGTGATCAACTTGTAAAACGTTACAGATTCTGGCAGTTTCCCTCCTGCCATCCTTGTAGTCTTTCTACGTCAGCTAAACTATTGGTTAGTTATTACGTTAGCATCTTGTGTTGCAAAGACAAAGAGCATTTTTAGAAATCTGACAAGAAATTTTGTTAAATTGCTACGCATAATTTGTATATAAGTACATAAAAGCACCATACTAGCTAGCATTGAAAAATCTGAATAAAGGTCAGATATTCCTCACTTTTTTCCACCCTGTCCAATATACTGTGGTATTAAATATTTATGTTAATTCTCTCTCTTTCTCCCCTCAACTCCTACAAGACTGTTATCAATCTAGACAGATGAATAAATTTTGACAAGGTTTATTTAAAATGATAAGAATTCTTCCTAATGAAGTTTTTCAGCAAGTCAATAAGGCATAAAATGTTCTGTATTCTAAAAGCAGAAGTATATATCCACGTTTATTTAGAAAATCACAATGCAGGCCCGGGCGCGGTGGCTCACGCCTGAAATCCCAGCACTTTGGGAGGTCGAGGAGGGCGGATCACCTGAGGTTGGGAGTTCAGGACTAGCCTGAACTAAAAATACAAAATTAGCCGGGCATGGCAGTGCGTGCCTGTGATCCCAGCTACTTGAGAGGCTGAGGCAGGAGAATCGCTTGCACGTGGGAGGTATTGTGTCATTGCACCCCAGCCCAGGCAACAAGAGTGAAACTCCTTCCAAAAGAAAGAAAAGAAACAAAGAAAGAAGGAAGGAAGGAAGGAAAAGAAAAGGGAGGGAAGGAAGGAAGAAAAAAAAATCACAATACATAGTAAAAAAATTTGGTCAACTACCTGGGTATTGGTTTTTATTATACCAGATTTTCTCTGTCTTCTGATATTGTGACTACAGAATACCCGAGTACTGACAAACACAATTTGTGGTTATGGGGCTTAATTTACCAGCACAACCTGGATCTGCTCAGTTTCTGGTGAGTGTTGTCAGGTGTCTACCATTCATAGAATAAGCACAATTGACAGCCCTCTCTAATAGGCGTGATGCATTTCTCCAGGTTGTTCGCAGATGAATAAAACCAAGTCTCCAGCATCACGGAATGACATGCTAGGTTCTGGCAGGAAGTACGGATCGGAAGTCTCAAATAAAAACATAATAAAAATTAAAATAGCTCTAGGTTTGGTCCCAGCTCTCCAGGAAAGAGAAATTGGCATGTATACATGTTTCTCTTCAGAATAAGCTACGGTAAAGATGTGAACAAGCAACTGTAAAGATATGCAGAGGCCTAAAGAGACTTGGAGAAAGTGGGGCTTGAAGAACAGGTAGGGCTGTGACGGACAGTTATGGGACCTTATTCCAGGCAGAGGGGAAAGGCAGAGATGTGAGATTATGCAGAGCATTTCCTTGAACAATTATTTAATGGATTTAAAATAAAGTTTCTGGGGTAATAGAAAATGAGTCTGAATATCACCTGATTTAATAGGTTATCCTATAGCTTTATTCACTCTGGAAATACTATCATCATAAGTGCCATAAGAACATTTTACTCGTGATGAAAACATTTAGAGAGTTAAACTTCAGTGAAGAGAAGTAAGTTTTAGAAATCGAAATCCAGTACTTTTTTTCTGCCTCCCAGGTTCAAGCAGTTCTCATCCCTCAGCCTCCAAGTAGCTGGAATGACAGGCACACACGACCACACCAGGCTAATTTTTTTTTTTTTTTTTTTTTTTGTATTTTAGCCGAGATGAGGGTTCCCCATGTTGCCCAGGCTGGTCGAGAACTGAGCTCAGGCAATCCGCCCGCCTCAGCCTCCCAAAATGCTGGGATTGCAGGGGTAGGCCACCATGCCTGGCCTAGAAATCTGTATTTTGTTCCTCGATCTGCCTGCCTCTGTGTGCCTCCATGTCCTCCTCTGGATATATATTCTTTTATTTGTGAAGTAACATTTGCAATATGTTTAACATTTGGAACATATTAAAATGAAGACTTAAGAAAAAGCAATCACTCCTTTTCAAAGATATTGCATGAGTCACTTCTTATGTGCCATATGCTACCAGAGCCCCTTTAAAGAGTCACAAACAAGCACTGCGTCTTAAACATGCGCTTCCCCACGTCCCCACTTCCAGGCCAGGAATATGGAAATAAATCTTCAGTCTAAGGGAAGAAAATAATTTCTTTAACTCTGCCATTTCTTCAGAAGCCCTACATTAATACTTACGCAAGTGAATGAAAAGTTTAGAAATACATTTAAATATGTTCAGAGCCCACAGAGATCTCTTGCAATCAGGAAGTATCAGCCAATTATACAAAGAACCTTAGAATCTTTGATAAAAAGATAGTAAAAGGCAAAGAGGCGGAGAAACAGGAAATGAAGACACGCTAAATACATTCTAGCAACATCAGAGGCATCCTGTAATAATCAAAATAGTAAACTAATACAAAAGTTTCTGGTGACGTGAAGCACAAGAGTCCAGAAAAAGGATGATGGTTACAATTTCACTCTTCCTAATATGAAATCTTAAATCAAGTGGAAACTAAACCCTAGGCCTAAAGCTTGGAAATCCAGGCCCAAGTAATATTTTATAGGGAAAATGGGTTGAAATATATTGAACATCAAATCAGAATAAAATTTGAGGCAAATAATGGGGATGGACCTAAAGGTCTGGGAGAGTAAAAGAAACACTCATTTTTATTTTTATGTTTTTGAAATGAGATCTCATTCTGTCACCTAGGCTGAAGTGCAGTGGCACGATCACAGCTCACTGCAGCCTCAAACTCCAGGATGCAAAAAATCCTCCCACATCAGCCCCCTGGGTAGCTGGGACCACAGGCGTGTGCCACCATGTATAGCTTGCTTGCTTTTTCTTCTTTCTTTCTTTTTCTTTCTTTCCTTTCTTTCTTTCTTTCTTTCTTTCTTTCTTCCTTTCTTTCTTTCTTTCTTTCTTTCTTTCTTTTTCTTCTTTTTCTTCTTTCTTTCTTTCTTCTTTCTTTCTTTCATTCTTTCTTTCTTTCTTCTTTTTTTCTTTCTTTCTTTCTTCTTTCTTTCTTTCTTTCTTCTTTCTTTCTTTTTCTTTCTCTTTCCTTCCTTCCTTCTTCTTTCTTTCTTTCTTTCTTTTTTTTCTTTTTTATTAAATAGAGACAGTCTTACTCTGTCACCTAGGCTGGTCTTGAACTCCCAGGCTCAAGCAATCCTGCCACTTCAGCCTCCCAAAGTGCTGGGATTACAGGTGTAAGCCTCCCTGCCCACCTAGAAACACTTGTTTTTATATGTGGCCAGTTAATCAAGTTGGGAAAAGCACTGGCTAGTTGTTTGAAATCGCATATTCGATTTCAATTTAACTTTGCTCTGCTGTGTGTTCTCAAACTATAGCTCCACCCTAACAGAAGTCTTTACTTACAGGCTTCTTTCAGTCAGCAAACAAAACTTTTGAGCACTCATATGGGGTGGGTTCTATTGAAAGAAATAGGTGATGCAATTAAAAGAAAAAGATGTCAAAGGTGTCACATCTCCTGCCTTCAGAGATACAACAACATGCGTATTTAAGACTCTACCCAAAGTAGGTTATTGACATTGCCTTCAGTACCCACTTAAGGACCACTTGTTTCTAAAGCGTTTTCTTTATAATTACTAGAGCTGTATATCAGATACCTGCAGGGCCGTAACTCTAAACTTGACTATAGCACTTCAAACAATACAAAAGTGTATAAACACAGAAATGAAAATGATATACAGAAAAAAAGTGAAAGTGCTCCTCCCAGAAGTGTGTATCCTTCCAGATTTCGTACAGAAAGATGGATGTTCTCAATGGAAAGATAGAAAGATGATAGACGGAGAGTAGTTAACAGCACAGACTTTGAATCTAGGCAGTCAACGGTTGAGTCCCAGCTCACAGGGCGACACTTCCACGTGTATGAGCTCAGTTTCTCACCTGTAAAAGCGGGAATGGCAGCAGCACACAAGAAACATCCCTAATCTGAAAATCCAAAATGCTCCAAAACTGGAAGATTTTTGAGCACCAACATGACACCACAAGTGAAATATTTCATACCTGATCTTGCGATGCATTGCAGTCAAAATACAGTCAAAATGTTTCATGCACAAGGTTATTTAAGGTACTCTAAAAAGCCACCTTCAGGTTATATGTATAAGTAAATGAATTTCATGGTTCAGACATGGGCCCCATCCACAAAATATCTCATTATGTATATGCGAATATTTCAAAATCTGAAAAGGTCTGAATTTCAAAACACTTCTGATTGCAGGCATTTCAGGTGAGTATCTCGTGAGGTTATTATAAGGATTAGGTGAGTTTGAACTACTTAACGCAGTGCTTGGCACACAGTAAGCATTTTATAGGGGTTAATTACTCATTATTATGAATATACATGTATACTAAGGGTTTTCTTTTAGTCAGCGAGATTTTACTGCATGTATTTTATCATTTCATCATATGCCAGAGGAAATACATCAATAGGTCTATTTTATTTAATTAATTAATTAATTTTTTGGACAGAGTCTCACATTGTTGCCCAGGCTGGAGTGCAATGGCACAATCTCAGCTCACTGCAACCTCTGCCTCCTGGGTTCAAGCGATTCTCCTGCCTCGGCCTCCCAAGTAGCTGAGATTACAGGTGCCCGCCACCTCGCCCGGCTAGTTTTTTGTATTTTTAGTAGAGATGGGTGTTTCACTATGTTGGTCAGGCTGGTCTCAATCTCCTGACCTCATGATCCTCCCACCTTGGCCTCCCAAAGTGCTGGTGTTACAGGCGTGAGCCACTGCGCCCAGCCACTAGGAGATTCTCCTGTGTCATATGCTCCCAGACCCCCATTAAAGAGTTACAAATGAACACTCCATCTGAAACATGTACCTCCCCACTCCTCGCCTTACAGGCCAAGGATATGGAAATATATCTTCAGGCTAAGGGAAGAAAAAAAACTTTTTTTTTTAACTCTTAGAGATTTCAGAAAAGAACCAGTTTGACACAGTTCCATGCTGCCTCCCCTCAAATCTTCCCATCTGATGTGGAATAGTTTCACAAATGCTGTTGTCTTTATGTCACAACAAGACATTCTTCTGCTTTCTGAAATAAGCACCAGGCAACTGCAAGTTTATGTGCTGCCAAAGTGGGCACGAGTGAAGAGATATAAAGGAACATAGTGAAAGACGGAATAAACTAGTAAGCCTGGCAATATCCTAAGTGCTAAAGATAACATCAAAATTAAGACAGCATGCAGCCACAGTAAAGAACGAGATCTTGTCCTTTGCAGGGACATGGATGGAGCTGGAGGCCATCATCCTCAGCAAACTAACACAGGAACAGAAAACCAAACACGGCATGTTCTCACTTGGAAGTGGGAGCTAAATGATGAGAACACATGGACACAAAGAAGGAAACCACAGACCCTGGGTTCTACTTGAGGGGGAGGGTGGGAGGAGGGAGAGGAGCAGAAAAGATAACTATTGGGGTACTCGGCTTAATTCCCGGGTGATGAAATCATCTGTACAACAAACCCCATGACATGAGTTTACCTATGTAACCTATGTAACAAACCGTCACAAGGTCCCCAAACCTAAAATAAAAGTTAAAAAAAAATTTGTTTAAAATTAAGACACCAGTTTTAAATGCTTAAATGTTTTGAAATCAGGATAAAGTGTTGTGCTCTAAGAACATATAGTCCATTTATAATAGGATCTGGCTTCAGCCACTATTGTCCTTGCTCTGGACAATGACTGCTGTATAACTACTTCAAAATGCACATGGTTCATTGTGAAAATACCCTTTTAATAATTTATAATTCTAATTCTAGCAGTAATTGGAATCCAAAAACAGAGGGAATTGTTTTTCTTAAACCCCTGAATTTTTTTTATTGCTGGTCTTGCTACACTCCCATCACTGATTGGGAAAGAATACTGCAAAGACTAGAGTGCTGAACTTCAGAAATGTATTTTCTGCTAGATTATTCAACGACTTTAGGACTGAGGCAAATGACTTCTCCAAGTTAAAATTTCTTTTGATATAAAACAGGATTGTGTGTTTGCTTTGTTGGGAAACAAAGTGAATTTATTTTGTTGATGTTTATCTAAAAATTTGAAAAAGTCTAGAAGATGCAAATTGTTATATCTTATTGCAATGAGAAAAATGCTAACATTTAGAAATGTGAAGGACGTATTACAACTTTAAAGCAGAGGACAAAAAAAAAAAAAAAGAACCATCATGGCTTTTTCCAGAGATATTCCTTAGCTATCGCTGTTTTATTATTTTTTTTAAATCAGTCTGTTGTTTACCTTCTGCTTCTGTTTCTGAGTTGTAATAATATGTCAGAAGCCTACAAAAATACTTATCAAAATCGGTTGCACACAATGCAACAATTTAACTCCTAATGTCAGCTACCTCTAACTACGAATGACATATAATAAATTATGTTTGAACTGGATTCTCAGCTGCAGATCCTTATTCTGCCACCCAGACAGCCCTATAAAGTTGCACTGTGGCCTTAATCCCACTTGGATATGTGCCCCACTGCCTCTACTTTCCATCGTTCTGGTGCTTTAGTCTTCTTGAATAAGTGAACAATCTTTGTTTCTGTACCTTATTAGGCCAAAGACCACAACAGCTAGTGATGGCATCAGCAAGGCCTGCGGGCAGGATTCTCTGCAGACCCAGCCAACCTCCAACAGACCCCTTTTTATACTCCTGTTTCTAGGAAGAATTATGATGGCGGTGCCCTGCTGTTGATCAGTCAAATCTGTGGTAGGCCTAGAGATAAGTCCTGTAAGCGTGGTGTACTGTAAAACAGCAGCTCCCATTCATTCGTAGCTTGTGTGTAATAAACCACCAAAGAAGGGGGGCGGCGGGCCGGGGAGGCAGCTGCAGCGTGCAAGAACAAACAACGCATCTCATTCTTGGGAGCCAAAATTTGTAATTTGCTGCTGGGCAGCCTGCTCTCTCTGACATTCTTTCTGATAACAGAGTAGTGCCCTAGCCCTAGTCACAACTGACTGCTAACCCAAGAAATCCTGTTTGGTTAGTATGTATACGTGACATAACAATGTTATTAGGGAAGAGGTGGAAAATACTATCAGACAACTGACCTTGACAACCAGAATTGCCGGGTAAAAGGGGCATTTTCCTCTACCAAAGGATAACCTTAAAAAATTAAGTTTGTTATTGTTTAATGGTACTGGTTGTATGAGGATGACCCTTCAAAAGATACCAGCCAAAATGTGCACAGTGGAAATATTCTCTAGGAATGAATGATGTCTCTTTGGCAATGTATTTTTCAGACATAGAAACATTCACAGGATAGAAAGGTATTTGGGGGATGCTTGCCTTTTTAAAATTAAAAGATGTCTATTTAAGTGTAAAGTAAATTTTACTTTTCGGCTATTATCTAGGAAACACTACTTTGCAACAGTACCGCAAATGGCTCATCTACCTAAACCAACGTGTGGAAGCAATTTAATTCTGAAAGGAAGACAATATACCTATTGGGAAGGGTGGGACACACACACACACACACACACACACACACACACACACAACAACAACAACAACCAAAAATCCTCTCAATAGGCCCTCTTAATTCAGGATGAGTTAACCTAATAAAAAGAAAACACACTTGAATTTGCTCATGACTACTTAATGAGAAGCTGAAAAATGCTGTATTTGCCGTAATAAACTTGTGCTTTTTGCACCCAAAGCATCGTGCTACCAACACTGTACTTGCTCCTCATCAGCCCCCCAGTGCTCTCCCAACTGGGAGTGGAATCCAGCACATGCTAGACATTTTCCTTCCCACCCTGAACCCCGGGTCAGGTGAGTGGCTGTGGCGGAGGAGAAGGCATGCCAGTTGTTTAGGAATTCTTGCAGGTGTTTCAAAAGCGAAGGATTCTTTTCAGAGCCACATCTGCCTCTGTCATATGCCATTTGTGCTAAAGCCTGTGGTGTTTTTGTTTGTTGGTTTGACAGATTGACATGTAATGGCCAGGACCATTGGGTGGCCGCTCCCAACAAAGTCAGGCTGATAGCTGGAGTTCTCTAGAAATCAGCTGGCCTGGATTACCCATGATTTTTCTCTGCCCTTCAAAAAGGAAAATGTGCTGTTCTAAGGTTCTGCCTTTTGTTCGCTTTCATGATTTTTGGTGGGGTTACATTGTTTTAAGCTCTAAGTTAAGATGAAATAAGAACTTAGGATAATATGTTTAAAAAGTTTTTAAAATCAGTCTTTAAAATTTACTTAGAAATAAAGACATTTGTAGCATTTAAATAAATATTGGGATATCAGAAAAATTTAAAAATTAAGAGAATACATCGTGTCAGTGATGAATAAAGGAACTTAATGCAGCTTTTAAACTTCTGCCATTTTATAGGCTAAAATAAAATTCTCATCTTAAGTTTATTTTAGTCTTTTTATTTCTTACCAGTTAATAGCATTTATGAATTTATATATAAGCATGTCAATTATCAACCATGTTACTACAAAGCCAAGTAAATATGTGTGAAAGCAAACTTTAGTATACGGTGTCTTTTGTTGATAAAGTCAAGTCAGAAATACTTATTAATATCCTCTGTACATAAGTAGTGACTCAGGGATTAAAAGCTTCAAGCTCATGGTACAGAGTATTAACTTTATGTTGATGAAATTTCCTGAATTTTATTATACTGTAATTTCTACATTCAATATTGAAGTGATAAGGCCTTCACTCTATCACCCTGTCTGGAAAACACAAAATAACAGAGGAATATCAAGTATTAAACAAATGCAAATGTCACAGACATGTATGTGATACCATTTTACACTTACCCCACTGACCTAACATTTTCTGGGCAGGCATATTCCCTTACACACACAAAGCCACTTTATGGAAAAGAAACTTTGTTTTTGATAAAGCATCTCAATTTGGGTGCTTATTTGTCAGTATACAGTCAGCTCCACAGGTCTATCTGTGGAATAAAGTTTCTGTGGAGAAGGGAAAGGCAAAACCAAACCAAGCTCATCTGGAGGCCTGGTAGCAGTCAGATTCCGAACCGGCCAAATGAACCTAGGAGCAGCACACGGCTTTGGTCTGGGTGGAGAGATTACAAAACAACCAAAAGTCACTTTCTAAACGGGCACGTGGAAAACGGCAGTTGTTTTTATCTCTTATGTTGACAAATGATGTTCTGCATACGTGAAAAGTTTTCATGCTATTCATTTCATTTATTAACTTTTTTAACTTTCTGAAATAAAGATTGCTGTCCTGTTACCTCAGTAGGGACTTGGGCAGAAGGAGTCAGGAATTAAATATACTTAGGTCTTTACTGTTTATACTGAAGGTGCTAGATTCAACAAATAAAAATCAAGATGGCCAGTTACTAAATTTCAGATACAGAGCAAACAATTTTTTCATATAATAGTGCCTGGGCCATATACTGGAAAATAGTTTTCATCTGAAATGTAAATGTAACTAGATGTCCTGTTCTTTTTCTGGCAAACCTATTAGTAGCAGAGTTTTAATAATAACAAACTCATGATCAGAAGCCTTAAGGTTTGAAGGGCTTAAAATTTTAAATCAGATATTATTTTTCTGGGGTTCATTTTAAAGAATTTCTGTTGCCTATTTAGAGTAACGGGATTACTGATAACAGCTATTATGATTATATGCCCAAATTCACCCAGGCGGTTTCCATTTATTATTTTTCTCTAATCCTCACAGCTATCTGAGGAGGCAGGTGATGGTATCCCCATTTTACAGAGGAGAAAACTGAGACCCAGAAACACGAAGCAATTTTAGTTGCATAACTAACTAGCGGAAGAACTAGAATTGGAAACCACCTCTGTCAGATTCCAGAGTTGGGGCTGTTTTCTCTTAGCTGCATAGCCTGTTAAACATGGAAGTCCATTAAAATCACAAATGTTTGTAATCAGCTGATTGGAGTTCACATGAAACTCCACCGTCACGCGAGCCATCTTCTCACGTGCACCTGCCCTGTCTTTCTTGCTAGTCTTGAAGGCAGCGTCAGTGTCTCGTATTTCTCAATATCTCCCTTTAGGCAAGCAACCACATTATTGTGCAACGTCACATTAAAATAATGTCACATTATTTAAGATAATCAGAAGTTTGTCTTTTGACTGAAACAAGTGTGTCATCATTATTTAAAAATTAAAGCATATTGGAAGCCAGCTGCGGACCCTATTTGCCCACTGTCTCTATAATCTGTGTTGTTGCACCTCCAAAGCTCTTCTGCTTTGTAAACCACTCAGAAACCTCGAACACCAGTGTTTCCCTCGCCGAAATGCCAAAATAGAAACAATCACTGCTCAACGCCTTACCCTTCCTTGCGTTAGGTAGGTCACAGCCACAGAGCACTGAACTGCAGGCTCTCGTCCCCCGGGAAATACAGTACTTCAACCCCTGGTTTACCTTTGCATGCAGTGCTCTGTAGGATGTAAATGTTATTATAACATCATTGCCCTCCCCCTGGCCCTTTCCATAGTTCTTTGATATTACTTAGAAGGTGATTACATAGTTTCATTTATTTCTTTGAATGCATAGGTTTCATGGTCATTAAAATAATCACAGACTCATCAGTTCTCCCCATGCTTAAATGAGATCAATACGAACCAGAACAAGAGGCTTCTTTACTCCTCTATTCACCAAGATTTCTCTCTTCCTTCTCTCCTTCATTCTCCCTCTCCCCCTGTTTCTCTAATCCCTTCCCTTCTTTCCACCCTCAAACCCACGTCAAAGAGGAATACAATAATTTTTTAAATACCGTAGTTCTTTCTGTAGTGAATCATAACATTTATTCAGCTGTCATCCAAGACACAGGGAATTGTTGCCTTATACATACTGTCAGAGGCAGCTGTAGCAGTTTTGGAGTTTGCTAGAGAAAAAAAAAACCCTGCTGGTTCTGCCTTGCAAGCCAGTTCAGGAATGAAATGGTTAATAGGATGAGTAAAGGCTATTTTTAAGTCTGGCTCCCCTCTCTGATACACTCTTGAAAATTCACCCTGTACTGCAGAAATCCTAAATTGCAGTGCCCTGCACCCCACTGAAACGCTTCAGTCTGCTGTAAGTAAGCCTCAGCATGGGCAAGATTGGGGGTGAACAGCTGGAGGAGGGGCTCAAGCCCTGGGCCTTTGTGATGGAGGGGCGAAACACTGAGGTCCTGCAGAGAGGGAACACAGAAACCCTCAAGGCACAGAGAAATGGACCCAGACAAAAGCCCCGTTACATGGTTGCAAATCACCCCACTGCTGTTATTTTATTTACTGTGGTCTGCAGGAGGATTGTTTTCTCTTTGCAAAATTTTTAAGCTTCATGGGCTTTTCTCCTCCACAACAGCGGTCACTTATACCACAGTGCCACATAGGGACAGTCTTCACCTTCAGCTTTCTTACGGAAAGGGGGAAATCTTGCCTAGTCAGGATGCAGTGGACATGGAATGAAATACATGCATTTGCAGGCTTGCAGCTCTTTCCCAGGGATCCAAGATTGAAGCATGACTTCCGTTAGTGCTTTTGTTTGACGTTTTTGTCTTGATTTTTTTTTTTTTTTGGTTTTATATGATTCTTTTTCTCAAAGATCACACCTACATGCATTCTTTTGGACTTAAATTTATTTAGATGTGGGAAGGAAAGAAAAGGCAACATAACTTGTGTTTCAACCACACACACACACACACACATTTCTTCCAGGTAAAATAATTCTTTTCAAAATTGATGGAAATATCATCTTATCACTGTGCCAAACCATACGCTATGACTTTGAGGTTTTTCTTTTGGGAAGTTAGCATAGAAGGATGGCTAACAAATGTTTATTTTAAAATCTGAAGAGACAGACATGTCTGTAAGTTCTTTTTTGTAAGTTTCTTAGAGTATTTGTCAAAAGGAGTTCCTGCCTTACTGGGGAAAGAGAAAAAGATAGAGAGAGAGGGTGTGAGTTACAGAGAGGGCGGGAGGAAGAAAAAGCAGCTTACTTCTCTCCAGAAATTTGTGGCTTTCTTTGGTAAACTTCTCTGAAACGGGGACTGTATGCTGTGCCCCAGGGTAGCTGAGGAGGAGGGACAATCACTCCCCAGTGGCCGGAGGAGCAAGGACTCCTGCACTTAGACGGCGTTTATTGTCACTACTAGGAAGTTGAAAGCGAACTTGTGGTAAGTGTGCTCAATTTAAGGAAAATAAAAAAGTGAAATTTTCCTATGACAAATCCACAGAGGTATTTACCAGGTGTTTGAGCAGGTAATTAGCACCCAAACCAGCTTTCAGGAAATAGTTCTGGTCACCTCCGATGAAGAATATACAATGAGCCGAAGAGCTTGATTTTCAATGGATGATTTACTCAGGACAATAGCCCAAACAGAGCTGGGGAAAGGGCTCACAAATGGTAACTTGAGAAGCAGTGGGCTTCCTTCCCAGAAGCTCCACACTGTCTCCTTCTCCCTTCAACCCCTCCCCTCTCTTCTTCCAGCACCTCCAAAAAATAGACACACACTAGAAAACTTTTCCTGAAAAATTGAACATAGTCCTGAAAGAAATTCTATCAAAGAAACATAGAGACGATCAAAAAAAATGCAGAATACATTTGCCTGTTGGCATCTGGACCTGCTGTGGGTGAGCTCAGGCTGAAACTTCGGTGACTGCGTTTTAGCTCTAGGAGGCTCAGGTGTGCAGTTGCAGAGCCTTTCCTTACCCGTCGCTGGCACTGGATGATGAGCAACGCTGCGAAGGTCGCCCATTCTTTTCCCAGTCCATCCCAGAAGACTCACAGCACTCAGGACCAAAGATGGCCACGTAAGAAAATAGTTCAACAGTTCTGAACTCACGGTGTTGCATGTTTTTGCTGATTTGAGAAAGGCTTCTTACTCAGAGGCACTATGATTTGCTGTGCGGTAAGCACTCATATTTCTAGTAAAAAAAAAAAAAATCACCTGCCATATTACCTCTGGTAACAAAATACATAATAGTAGTTGATTTTCACCAGCTGAATCTCTTGTTGTATATTGAAAGGCGATTTTTACTTCATTCTAACCCAAAATGACCAAAGTCATTTATAATGAAGCCCCCCGGCCCCCATCCAACTGCATTCAGTGTACACTTAAGCTAAAAGAAGGCAACTTAGAGGGCATTTTGGAGACAAGGAAATAAATTCTGAAAATTCAAATGACTACCCAAGTTCAACCAGTGTCACAGTTTGGACAGAAAACAAGATTTTCTGATTCCTAATTTTGACTATTTTGTTTTCCAGGGCATGAAACCATCTTCTTAACTGGTTAATAATTTGAGAGCAGCCCATGAATACCAGTTTCTGCTGAGGCATGCTTTCTGTCATTAAGTGCTCCAGCAAACTGTTAATTAAGATTGTTTTGAGCTGTTTACCAATTTACGTGATGTCAGATACTTCTCTGGGATTCTGTTAGCCTCTTGGGATGGCAGAAAATATTGTTGACTCTGTTGTCTGTGGTTTGACCATCTGTTCTAAATCACGATTGTGGCTGCCATTTGGAAATCCATAAGCTGACACTGTTACCAGAATTGTACATTAAAAATGCATTAAGCGCTTTGTAGGTCACCAGCCCTTTCACAAGCTCGCCTTAATTTGATAGGAAGTTCACTATATTTTGGAGTTGGAAGGTATAGTTTAAAAGAATGAAACTGTGTTCACTCTTGTTCTCTTCCGCAGGCATTATAGAAGCTGTCCTGTTAAAGAGGTCTGACTTGGAAAGTAAGACACTGAAAGATGCAGTGTGATGGCCAAGCACAAAAACTCAGCAAGAGTTGCAAGTAGGAGGGCCGGGCGCGGTGGCTCCCGCCTGTAATCCCAGCACTTTGCAAGGCCGAGGCGGGCAGATCACGATGTCAGGAGATCGAGACCCTCCTGGCCACCATGGTGAAACCCATCTCTACTAAAATACAAAAAGAAGCCAGGTGTGGGGACGTGCGCCTGTCGTCCCAGCTGCTCAGGAGCGGAGGTTGCAGTGAGCCAAGTTTGCGCCATCGCACTCCAGCCTGGCCACAGAGGAGACTGTCTCAGAAAAAAGCAAAGTTGCAAGTAGGAAGGATGCTGTTTGTGCGGCCAGTCCTTCTGACAAAGTTCCCCTGTAAGGCACACTGGGAACCCCGCTAAGAGATGATTCAATAATTCATGAAACTGTGAGAGACTTTCAAGAGATCTCCCTAATATCATTTTTCTCTGGGCTGTTATGCCCCTGAGGGTTGAAAACTTCTGAAATAAGGGGTTGAAAACACACAAAAACACGTACAGCTCTGGCCGCATAGTGCGTGCTCTGTGAAGGTCTGCCATGCCTCCTCATTTGAACATGAGTCTTTTTCCGAGCACCGTCCTAGGCGCTGGAGTCAGGCTGAAGATGAGCGAGGTGGGGCCTGCTCCCAGGGGGCTTGCAGTCGCCTGAAGGAAACAGACAGCAAACTGGGCGTCACAGGAGATACTTAGCTTCAAAATATGCAGACGTGGGAGCAGTTCGGAGGGCAAACAGATTTCCTGGGACCCACCCTAGGTTTCCACATCCCAAAGCTCGGGTGATAAGGCCCAGGAATCTGTATTTTTGTTTTTCTCTGAGACAGGCAGGGTCTGGCTATGTCACCCAGGCTGGAGTGCGGGGACGGGATCTCGGCTCACTGCAACTTCTGCCTCCCAGGCTCGAGCCATTCTCCCACCTCACCCCCCCCATAGCTGGGGCTACAAGGCCCACGCACCACGCTCAGCTCATGTTTATTTTTTGCAGGGTTTTGCTGTGTTTTCCAGGCTGGTCTCAAACTTCTGAGCTCAAGCGATCCACCTACCTTGGCTTCCAAAGTGCCGGGATTACAGGTGTGAGCCACCGCACCCAGCCAGGAATCTGTACCTCTATTTTCTTTTTCTTTTTTCCATAAAGCTGGGGTCTTACTATGTTGAGAAGGTTGGTCTGAAACTCCTAGACTCAAATGATCCTCTCTATTCGACCTCCCAAAGCGCGAGGATTACAGGCATGGGCCACCAAGCCAGCCGTTCTTTTTCTCTTAAGATTTTATTTATTTACTTTTGTAGCACTGGGGTCTTGCTATGTTGCCTAGGGTGCTCTTGAACTCCTGGCCCCAAGCAGTCCTCGTGCCTCAGCCTCCCAGAGTCCGGGGGTTACAGCCCTAAGCCGCCTCACCTA
Organism: Plecturocebus donacophilus; assembly: GCA_004027715.1. Classification (NCBI taxonomy): domain Eukaryota; kingdom Metazoa; phylum Chordata; class Mammalia; order Primates; family Pitheciidae; genus Plecturocebus; species Plecturocebus donacophilus. The sequence continues at coordinate 7,843 of PVKP010033669.1, read as the reverse complement.
GGAAGCCATATCTTTAAAGAGCTCCTCCTCTGGAAATTCCAAAGTAGCCCTGGGGTGTTTGCCTCATCTGAATGACTCGAGGAAAGTTCTGGGAAAGCCTTTCTAGAGGCGTTGATGTTAGAGTCGGAATCTGGAAGAAGGAAGGATATACTAGGTTAAGGGAAAATTGCCCAGAGAAGGATGTGAGGGAGGCTCTTCTGTTTCGGAAGCTGCCAAGACATGGGTTTGCCTAGAATGAAAGTTTTGTGGAAAAGGGACGTACAGGTGGGGCGACCCTAGACATCATTTCTCAAACCAGGACGCTTTTGAGAGTAAAAGAGAGGACTACTAATAGTTATAAGGAAGGCGAGTGCGGTGGCTCACGCCTGTAGTGCCAGCACTTTGGGAGGCCAAGGCAGGCGGATCACCTGAGGTCAGGAGTTCGAGACCAGCCTGACCAATATGGTGAAACCCCATCTCTACTAAAAATACAAAATTAGCCAGGCATGATGATGTGCACCTGTAATCCCAGCTTCTCAGGAGGCTGAAGCAGGAGAATCACTTGAACCTGGGAGGCAGATGTTGCAGTGAGCTGAGATCGCAGCACTGCACTCCAGCCTGGGCAACAAGAGTGAAACGTTGGCTTAAAAATACCCAAAAAAACAAAACACTAAAAAACAACGTAGGAAGATCTTATCTCTATTAAAAAAAAAAAAAAGAATGAAAGAAAAAGAAAAAAGTTAGCCGGGTGCTGTGGCAGGTGCCTGTAGTTCCAGCTACTTGGGATGCTAGGGCGGGAAATCACCTGGACCCAGGAGGTCGGCTGCGGCGAGCGGTGACGGCACCACTGCACTCCAGCCTGGGCAATGGAGCAAGACCTCGTCTCCAAAAAAAAAGAGAGAGAGAAGAATGTCAGCAAGATAAGGGTTGAGGAGTAAGAGGTGACTAGTAGTGAGAGAAATGAAATTTTAATTAACTCTGGTAGAGATAGCCTTCAGAGACCTGAAAACAGTGAGAAAGTGAGGCAAGTAACCATCTGAAGGCCAAGTGTTCCAAGCAAAGTAAACAGAAAGTGCAAAGGCTCTGCGGCAGAAGCAAGCCTGGTGAGCTGGAGGCACAGAACACAATAGCATTCCTTTACTGACCAGGCTGCCCTTAATGCCACATGACCTGGCCTTCACCCATGGTCCTGCTTCCTCTCTGAGTCCCACAGTCTGGGAGAGAAATATGGTCTGCAAGTGTGTCCTCCTTGAGGGGGATGAGGGAAGCCTAGTGCCTCAGCTTTCCTTCACCTCATCTCTGTGACTCTAACAGCATTTTTTTCAAGAAAAAGGAAGGACCCCTAACACTTTTTTTTTTTTGAGACAGAGTCTCACTCTTAGGCTGGAGTGTAGTGGCACGATCTCGGCTCACTGCAACCTCCTCCTCCTGGGTTCAAGCAATTCTCCTGCCTTAACCTCCCCAGTAGCTGGGATTACAGGCACCCACCACCATGCAAGGCTAATTTTTGCATTTTTAGTAGAGGCAGAGTTTCACCATGTTGGCCAGGCTGGTCTCGAACCCCTGACGTCAGGTGATCCGCCTGCCTCGGCCTCCCGAAGTGCTGGGATTACAAGCGTGAGCCACTGTGCCTGGCCCACATTTTTTCAGTGTCTACAATCTACTGGCAGAGTGCTTTACAAATATTTATTTACTTCTTATACCAATTCTCTGAGATTGGTCATACTGTTGCCATTTTGCAGGCGAGGAAACAGACTCAAAGGGGTTAAATAATTTTTCCATGATTATATTCTACTAAAAAGTTATTTCAGGTTCTTTTGGTTTTTGAGGTGGTCTTACTCAGTCACCCGGGCTAGAGTACAGTGGCATGAACATGGCTGGGGCTATAGGAATGTACCACGAGGCCCAGATCATTTAAAATATTTTTTTGTAGAGATGGGGTCTCACTATGTTGTCCAGGCTGGTCTTGAAGTCCTGGGCTCAAGTGATTCTCCCGCCTTGGCCTTCCAAAGTGCTGGGATTACAGGTGGGAGCCAACATGCCCAGTCTCATTTTAGGTCTTTTCATCACAAAATATCTTTCCGTGCCTTGGAGCCAAAAGTCACATTGAGTAGGGTGTGAAAATAGTGCATTCTATCTAAAAATCAGCTCCCATGACAGCAGCTCTAGGGCACAATGTGTAAAATAGCACTTTTTTCCCATGGGGATATCTCAAAGACTCGAATATAAACCTTATACATAGTATAGTACAAAAAAAAAAAAAAAAAAAAAGGCCCTATGATGGGTGAAAAAGGCAGGACTCTAACTTTGAGGCTGCCTTGTGCTTTTAGCATGCCCTGTAATCCCTGAGTTAAGTTTCCTTATCCACAAAATCGGTGTAATTATTCAGGCCTAACAATGTACAAGGGAAAGTGCTTTGATAAGTAAAATATATAGACATCAAAGGAAATAATTAAGTTCCCAGAACTTCTTGCAAATATATTTGGCCAGTAACAAAATCCCGTGGTAGATGATGGGCATTTTTTAGGTTCAAAATCTGACAACACACACAATATTGGAACGATAAATAACTGTAAAGGTCTGTCTGTTTGCTCAACGGGATGAGCCATCCCTGAGAACTTCCGTCCCTGAACTTTAAAGACAGTTGAGAGAAGTTAGCCTGAAGAGCGGTTAAGACTACTGCCAACAAAAAAACAAAAAAATATAAAATAAAAAACCTTCAAAGTTTTTTTTTTTATGTCAAACAAACAAACAAAGACTACTGCCAATTGAGATTAACTGTTGGGGACCTTCTTTTCAGTAATGAGAAAAGGGACAATCATTTCTGGATATTAAAGGGACAGAGAGAAGGAAAGGAAGAATGGTGGAGGGAAGGTAAGAGAAAATTTTCTGCTTATGTATGACCATTTGGTCTTCTGCAGAGTGACTTAATATTTTTTTTTGAGACCGTTGCCCGGGCTGGACTGCAGTGTCTTGATCTTGGCTCACTGCAACCTTCGCCTCCCAGGTTCAAATGGTTCTCCTGCCTCAGCCTCGCAAGTAGCCGAGATTACAGGCATCTGCCACCACGCCTAGCTAATTTTTTGTATTTTCAGTAGAGACAGGGTTTCGCCATGTTAGCCGGGCTGATCTCGAACTTCTGACCTTGCGATTCGCCCACCTCGGCCTCCCAAAGTGCTGCATTTACAGGTGTGAGCCACCACGCTGGAGTGACTTAATTTTTGTCAGCTGGTTTGGGCCATTTGTGATCTAGCTATGCTCTAGACAGGGACCAGGCACTGTGTAGAACTTGACTGGGATCCATGTGGTAATGGAGTCCTTGGCAGGAATTTTTAGCACAGTGTAATTCTCCTTAACACCCTAAAAATGCTAAGGGCTGTCTTTTTTTCTTTTTGAGACAGAGTCTTGCTCTTGTCGCCCAGGCTGGAGTGCAATGGCACAATCTCGGCTCACTGCAACCTCTGCCTCCCGGGTTCAAGCCATTCTCCTGCCTCAGCCTCCCTAGTAGCTGGGATTCCTGGTATGTGCCACCACACCCGGCTAAATGTTGTATTTTAGTAGAGATGGGGTTTCACTATGTTGGCCAGGGTGGTCTTCAACTCCTGACCTCAGGTGACCCACCAGGCTCGGCCTCTCCAGATGCTGGGGTTACATGGGTGGCCCTCCGCCCCCAGCCAAGGAGCTGTCTTTTTAGGCCTGCCCAGCAAAGAAGTCTTTCCCCTCTGTAGGCAGCTGGGCTCTTGGGCTGAACTTTGATGTGTGATCATCATTATTCCTGCAGTCCAGGGAGGGAGGCTGAACTGAGAGCAGGAAGAGTCTGCTTAGGAAGAGCGTCATTCCAGGAAGGCTATAAAATGTAGAAGTGGTGTGGAAAAAAATCAGTTAACCTAGGGGGTGGCTGTAGCCTTTCACAACAGGGTCAGGATGGTGTGACCTTCGTTCCTGACTTTTCAATCCACAGTTTTAAACTCTTGTATGGCTTCCTTCCCAGGAAAAGTGTAAGTGTTATGGAAAGAAAGGAAAGGAAATGCAAAGTCATCAAAAACATCCCCGTCAACAGTAATCTTTCAGAACTGAAAAAGGAAGGTTCTACCTGGAAGACTTTAAATGGAAAGGGAAAAAAACTCACTACTATGTAAGACTACTATTCACAAAATTGAGTGAGAAGTTAGTTATTGCAGAACGTTTTTTCTTAAAAAGTTCCTCTTTACATTAAGAAGATTTCAAACGTCTCTTGTATTCTCCAGTGAGGTTTTAGGGTCTCTCCCCATGGGGCCTCACAGGATGGATGGGGCAAGCTGGTGACTGGGAAGAGAGTACGGGCTCTGAAATCACATTACCTGGTTTAAATTCCATCTTCGCCACTTCCTAGCCCCACGGCCATGGGCAGGAGCCTCAGCATGTCCATCTGGGACATGAGAATATTAATGCCTACCAGTTAATTTGATGAGATTCCAATTAGAAAAAAGGATGCAAAATCATTGAGATTTTACATTTAGGGAGTTACTAAGTGTTAATTTATTTTCCCTCTTTTCCTTTCTTCCTTATTTGGGAAGGCACCCCCATGTTCCTAGTAACTATTTCTAAAGGGCAATCACTAGGAAAGTATTTTGATTTGAGGTTTGCATAGCTAAATCTTCGAAGCCTCCCAAATTTCAGGGTGTTTTCAGCACAAAGCGTAGATTTTCAAAATAATAATTAATCAGGCTGTAGACCCCTTATAGTTGAAGATACTTTTTTTCCCCCACATATCTATAGAGAGCTATTCATTCAGTATTTATTATGTGCCAATAACTGGTTTTAAGTAATTTACATTTATTCTTTCACCTAATTCCCACACACAGTAAGAAGAAAGGTCTCTAGTCCCATTTTAGAGGAGAGAAAATTAAGGCTCAAGCTCCTAAGTACTGTACAACCTCCTTGGAAACTGAAACATAGTAAATAATCAACAACTGATGGTTGAATTAATAAATAAATCGGTGTGTTACATTTGTAAATAGTTTTCAACTTCCACATCTTTTTCACGTATTAAATTGTGTGTGATCCTTTCTTTAGATGAGCAAATCATCCTTTCCTTCTTCTCTTCCAAATTGAAAGGGACCTTACTGCCTTTAGTTCCATAGAACTATGCGCCTTAAAATCGTGTTGGTTTTTGAAGGGAGGAAGAAGTGTTTTCTGGTTCGGTCATCCTGGGGGTGAAGCCCTCCAAGGGTAGGAGGGAGAAGCTGGCAGGAGCAGGCCCAATTGTAAATAGCCAAAACCTGCTGCTTACTCCGCCACGTTGCTTGCTAACAGTAAAAAGCCAAATGACAAGACAAAGGATGAAAGTTGGTTTTGATGTTAAAATCTGCTTAGGTGTTCTCTTAATCGCGTAATAGATCATTTATATTGACTTGATACACTGATGTTAATAGCGGATGTGTATGACAAACCGACTAATCATCCTCAGTGCAAACTGTAGAAGTCAAACAAATTAAAAGTGATTAGCTCAAAGGTTCTGGTTCCCCCCCACCCCCCACTTCTTCTTTCCCTCTTCTCCTTCCTCCTCTCCTTCTATGTCTCTTCCAGAACACAGGCAGCCAGAGATGCAGGCCCCCAGATTTTTCTCTGCAGAGTGTACTTTACCTTTTGGACGGGACTTTAAAGACTTTAAACAGCTTGAGACTTATAGTTTGCCACAGGAGCATGTAGCAAATTCCTGTTTCTACTTTTTGAACCAGGAGCTGGAGTATAAGAGCCCGGCGCAGGAAGTCGCAGGCGGTGGGAAAGGGGAAACAAGGTCATTTCCAACCATGTACATTGAGGTTGTATCTTTAAAGTCAATTCTAAATTTAATTGAAAGCCGAGGGCAGAGAAGCCAAGATCGGAGCAATGTGGTGATTTATTCTGAAGCCTGTAAGAAGTCATGCAGCTGAATGTGGGATGAGCTGGGGCTTTAATACAAGTGGCACTGGGGAGGAACAAGAACGGAACTGGGTTAGATGAAGGATCTCCAGGCCTGAAAGGGAGCGGGGGTCTGAGAGAGCAGTGTTTGCCCAAACTCTGCTGTTTTTACCATGATAGATGCACATAAGTCATCTGCATCAAAAGGAAAAACGAGGATCACACAGAAGCCACCAAGACTCTTCAGACAGTGGCTTTTGCATGAAATCATTAAGGTTCCCAAATTGCAGAAAGGCTATGGAATGAACGGCAGTGAAAACTCATCTCATATTATTTCTAGCTAAAATCAAGCTGAAGAAAAATGATATGTCCCTTTACTAAAGTGCTGCAGGACTGGACAGCAAAGCTCCCACACATTTCTATGGGTGTTATTCTCTACTAAATTACATTTGACCATTGCTACAGAAAATCCTTACCATGTTCTCAGAATCGAATCTTCCCTGTTGACAAAGGGTCTCAGAACAGTGTTTCCAAGTTAAGAAAAAAAAGGAAGCAGGAGCTACTAAGCAGGTGTTATACAAGAGAGAGAATTGGGCTAGAACTTGTACGTCCCAGGTTCTAGGCTTCCTGACCTAAGAAAGGGCTGGCTGTCCTTCCAGTGGTAGGAGCTACGTAATCAGTCTGTGTGACTCCAACTTTTACAGGATCTTTTCTTTAGATCAGTTTCACAACGTATTCAATACCATTATTAGTAATTCTAGTCTTTTTTATTTGTTTGTTTGTTTCTTTATTTATTTTTAATTTTTTTTTTTTTAAGATGGGGTTTCACCATGATGGCCAGGCTGGTCTTGAACTCCTGACCTCAGGTGATCCACCCACCTCGGCCTCCCAAAGTGCTAGGATTACAGGCATGAGCCACCGCGCCCGGCCAGTAATTCCAGTCTTATTACAAACATATGTTCATTGCAGAAAACTCAGAAAAGGCAAGAAAGAATCAACAAGAATATGAACAGCACCTCTAAATCTCACCACCCAGAGATAACTAAACTTAGCATTTTGGTCAATGTCATTCTTATCAAGATAACATTTGAAAGACCAGGAAAGCTGCCAGGTGCGGTGACCCAGGCCTGTAATCTCAGCACTTTGGGAGGCCAAGGCAGGCGGACCATTTGAGGTCATGAGTTCGAGACCAGCCTGATCAACATGGTGCAATCCCATCTCTACTAAAAATACAAAATTAGACGGGTACGGCGGCACACGCCTGTGATCCCAGCCACTCGGGAGACTGAGGCAGGAGAATCGCTTGAACCTGGGAGGCAGAGTCTGATCCCACCGTTGCACTCCAGGCTGGGCAACAAGAGCGAAACTCTATCTTGAAAGAAAGAGAGAAAGAGAGAAAGAAGAAAGAGGAAAGAAAGAAAGAGAAAGAAAGAAAAGAAGGAAGGAAGGGAAGGAAGGAGGGAAGGAAAGAAAGACAAGGAAAGTTTTGCCTCAGAGAACCAGGCATTGCATCCTATTGGGGAATAATTGCCATATTCAGAATTTGGATATAGCAGTGGCGACTCCTTAAAAAAATCTTTACAGAAATGATCACTAACTTTGAGTGAGTCTTTCCCTTGCTGCTCTATCTTCTATTTGCCTGGTTCATGATATCGGGATCTGCGTCGTCTCATTATTGAATGTTTTTACTCACATGTGGGAGCTTAAAAAAGATTGAAGTCATGGAGAGAGTAGAATGGTGGTTACCAGAGGCTGAGAAGGATAGCAGGAGGTGGGAATAAAGCAGAGACGGTTAGTGGGTACAAAAATTCAGATAGAAAGAAGGACTAGGGTCAAGCATGGTGGCTTGCACCTGTCATGTCAGCACTTTGGGAGCCTGAGGTGGGAGGACTGCTTGGGGCCAGGAGTTCGAGACCAGTATGGACAACATAGTGAGATTCTGTCTCTACAAAAAACTCTAAAAATCAGCTGGGCATGATGG
>PVKP010033668.1:0-24854 GCA_004027715.1 Plecturocebus donacophilus | reverse complement strand
CTTCTTCTTTTTTTTTGGTTTCAGACAGGATCTTGCTCTGTTGCCCAGAATGGAGTGCAGTAGCACGATCACAGGTCAGTATGGCTGCACCCTCCTAGGCTCAAGCTATCCTCCTGCGTCAGCCTCCTGAGTAGCTGAGACTACAAGCACATGCCACCATACTTGGCTAATTTTTTAATTATTAGTAGAGATGAGGTCTCACTGTGTAGCCCAGCCTGGTCTTGAGCTCCTGAGCTTAAGGAATTTTCCCACCTTGGCCTCCCAAAGAGCTGGCATTACAGGCATGAGCCACCATGCCCAGCTCAGTTCTAGATTTCTTTATTCCTTCTTTATGCCCGCTATATCATTTGACTAGCCTTAAAAAATAATAATTAAAAAAAACCATGCACACAAAAACAAAGAAATGAACTTTATTTGAAAGATAATATATGTGATAGAGTAATACTGTATCCTTATTTAGGAGGCAAAAATCTTTATTTGAAAGCTCTTCTTTTCTTTTTTTTTAAATTTTTTGAGACAGAATCTCCTTCTGTCGCCCAGGCCGGAGTACAGTTGTGTATCTCAGTTCACTGCAACCTTTGCCTCCCAGGTTCAAGTGATTCTAGCGCTTTAGCCTCCCAGGTAGCTGAGACTACAGGCCTGCGCCACTGCACCAAGCTAATTTTTGTGTTTTTTGTGGAGACGAGGTTTCACCATGTTGGCCAGGCTGGCCTCAAACTCTTGACCTCAGATGATCTGCCTGCCTCGGTCTCCCAAAGTGCTGGGATTATAGGTGGGAGACACAGCACCCAGGTGGAAGTTCTTATTGTCTAATATGCCATCATTGGGGCAAGTACGCCAGGGTGCCGTGCTTACAAAAGCATTATTACACGTAACGTATTGCTGAAGACCCTGTTTTGAATGTTCACAGATGACTGTCATTTAAAATTTCATAGTTAGTAGACAGCTTGAGGAAAAAAGGAAGAGAAACAAAAACTAAGATTCAGCAGCGCTTCAGTTTCTAAGAGACTTAAGCTCTGAGCTTCCGTCTCTGAGAACAAGACGTTTTGGAGGTTCCCTCCAGCCATCTTCTCTTCCTTTCCCCAATCTTTTCTTTTTTTTTTCCTCCATTTTTTTTCTTCCCTTTATCTTTTTCTCCTCCTGTTATCTTTCCTTTTCCTTCTCTTAGGGTAATTGGAGAGGGAGGATGTGGTCAGAATTGATGAGGTGAGAACGATTCCAGTTCCCTTTTTCCTCCACCTCAAACCCTTAGCAGATGTGAAGCTTAATCACATCATCTCAGCCCAGACCACGAATGGAAACTCCAGAAACCTCAGTCTAGGGACATTATGGCCACAACCACACTCTCAGTGGCAGAAGCATCCTAGAAAGCATTCTGACCATAAATGTTGGTCACATCGGTTAGAAATTCAACTAGAGACCAGTGAAGAAGGCACCACAAGAATTTGCTGGAGTTTGTTGATCACATCAACATGTGAATAGCCATCGTGATTTGGTAGGGTTTTTTTTTTTTGAGATGAAGTTTTGCTTTTATTGCCCAGGCTGGAGTGCAATGACGTGATCTCGGCTCACTGCAACCTCAGCCTCTCAGGTTCAAGCGATTCTCCTGCCTCAGCCTCCCTAGTAGCTGGGATTACAGGCATGCGCCACCACACCTGGCTAATTTTGTATTTTTAGTAGAGACAGGGTTTCTCCATGCTGGTCAGGCTGGTCTCAAACTCCCGACCTTAGGTGATCCACCCCCTTGACCTCCCAAAGTGCTGGGATTATAGACACGAGCCACCACACCCAGCCCACTCCTTGCCTTTCTAGAGTGCCATTGTTTGTGTGGTGACACCAAAATGGGAAACTATGTGCTTGGGAAGGGACTGCTCTTAGAAATAATGATATTCCTTAGCTCATTGTAACTTTCATGATGCCTTGGATCCTATAGTCTTGAAGAAGATGATCATCATGTACAGTTTTCTAATTGACCAAAAGACCGGAAGATGATGAGGACAGAAGGCTGTGAGACGCGCCTGTGTAATACACCAGCTTATCACTGAGATTTGGGTTCATTTCCACCACTTTTATTCATATCAGTTTCCAAGCTCAGGGGAGTTTGCAGTCATTTCCAAGAGAGAACATGATCACATGCTTCTGATGTGATCATGTCTGGAACCAAGAAACTGGTCTCATCGGCATCCTCACAGGAGATCAATAGTCTGAAATGTATTTTGGTATTGGTTGAATTGGGCATTGAACGTAGGTAGCTCTGGATTAGAGAGCTGTAGTGTAATTCATTCCTGGAGAGGCCTCAGGTGACGGATGGAGAAGCAATGTCACCAAAGGATGCTCTTTCTGATGACTTGCTCTTCATTCCTGAAAGTAGGCTGGCGCTTCGTGGTCAGGCTCCTAATTTTGTAAAACAAGGAATTTGCAATAGATCAGGTAGTTTCCAGCCATGGTTGGGGAATTCAAATTAGTGCAACTAGCATTAAAATACTGTAATGGGAAAGAATATAACAATGTCAGAATTACTTGAATGTAAGAATAGTATATGTGCTCTTTCTTGAGATTTTTCATTCAGTCACATATATACCCATATGGATGCATTAAATCAATATTAACTTTCTTATGGTGGAAAAAGATTGCGGGTCACTGTGACAGGCGATGACCTTATTCTTACTAGGTCATTAGAGCCATGATGGAGACAATTTCAGTTAGAGGAGGGTTCTTTGTCCTTGGTTTATTTAGTATGATATGTTCCTTTCTACAGAAGAAGAGAAACAGGACTTAAAAATAACTTTTTTTTCTTTTTCCAAAAGAAATAGACGCTTATTGTGGAAACCATAGAGAATATAGATAAGTGCGAAAGAAAAATAAATTAAAAATTTCTCTCGCTACCTGGAGATAACTATGTATAAGCATGGTTTGACGTTCATCCTTTCACTTTCTTAGAGAGAGAGAGAGAGAGAGTGGGTGTGTGTGTGTATGTGTGTGGAGAGAGAGAGTGTGTGTGTGTGTGTGTTAGATGGGATTATGCTACATATAATTTTGTAACCTGTGCTTTTCAAATAACCATGTATTATGAGCATATTAAGTATATGTTTCTAAAATGCCATTTAAAATGGTGGAATTGCACTCAGCTTAGGTACTTTTTAAAGGCAATCGACACGTGGAGAAGTGAAGTGTGGATTTAGAGGACATCACCAGCCACTGTGGCACCTGGTGCTTGTGAGTGAAAAATGTCAGGATGGGTCTAAAAACAGAAGCAGCATCACAGGTGCTCTTACGGAGAGAGAAATGTTTTGGGAAAACTAAATCTGAGATACTGCAACTGGAGTAGAAGAGGCAGCACTTCCTGCTCTCTCAGACTTTGCTGTGGAAGAGCCCATGGATACCAACAAGTGGCAAGAAATTAATTTTCTACTTTATCTATTTATTGCTCAGTCTGGCAGTCACAGCTCACTGCAGCCTCCCACTCCTGGGCTCAAGCAATCCTCCCAGCTCAGCCTCCTGCGTAGCTGGGACTACAGGCACGCACCACCACGCCTGGCTAATATTTTCTATTAATTTGTTTTGTTTTAGAGATGGGGTCTCACTATGTTACCCAAGCTGGTCTCAAACTTCTGGGCTCAAGCAATCTTCCTCCCTTGGCTTCCCAAAATGTTGGGATTACAGGCATAGGCCACTGTGCCCAGCTAAAAAATATATTTTTCATTCAGGTAGACACAAAGTGAACTCCAAGGACATTAACAACTTACAATGGGGTAGAAATTGTACTGGATTTCGAGAACTTTCTTAGACTATTTGTCACAAGTACATGACCCGTAATGTTTTATAATTTTTCAAAGCGCTCTATTTTTTTTTTTTTTTTTTTTGAGACAGAATCTCACTCTGTCACCCAGGCTGGAGTGCAGTGATGTGATCTCAGTTCACTGCAACCTCTGTCTCCTGGGTTCAAGTGATTCTCCTGCCTCAGCCTCCCGAGTAGTTGGGATTACAAGTGTGTGCCACCATGCCCAGCTAATTTTTTTGTGTATTTTTAGTCCAGACGGAGTTTCATTCACCATGTTGGCTGAGCTGGTCTCAAACTTCCTACTTCAAATGATCCACCCTCCTTGGCTTCCCAAAGTGCTGGGATTACAGGTGTGAGCCACCATGTTCATTCCAAAGTTCTTCTCCGTAAATGATCTCATTTGAACTTCATAAGAGCCCTGTATGGAGAAGTAAGGTAGTCATTCTTATCTATCTGTATTTTACAGACAACTATACTGAGACTGGGTGAGATGAGGTATTGTTCTTCCACCATCATCAACATGCAGATAAAGTCATTGAATCTAGACACCATGGCTTCTGGTTCCTGGTGTGGGTTTCACAGTGTGGCACCCACTATCAAGCCTATTTTCACCATCATCTGTGAATGCCACGTGGGTCTGCACTGGGATTTATGGCTCTTCAAGGAAAACAATAGGATTTAGTTGAATGAGACCTCGACCTCTTATTTCTAGGAGCTTCTGATCTGAGACGAATAATTGTGATTATCTAGAGAATGACAGTGAAGAATTTTTATACAACCTTTGAAATAGAGCTGAGGGTAAATAACACATGATGAAATTTCTTTATAAAACCGCAGCGTTTGTCTGCTCCGGGGTTAATGTTTCCTTGTAGCAGCAACTGCTGAGTGCAACTCTCCCTGGATGGAAGGGATTTGGGCTGGACCGAGCTAAAGAGTGCTGCTTTCCAAAGAAGAGAGGGTGTTTCCACTGGGGTAGTTTCATAGTCCCATGAATAGAAGCTTCAGCCCATCTAAGGGCCTCCTTAACATCTGTAGGAACAAACAGAATATTGAAACCCCACCAGAAGAGTAACCTCTGCTTTTCTCATGCTTTTAGTGTGCTGACTTGCTTTTTTTGGGGTTCTCCAACAACACAATCTGATAGAGCAGGCGCTTCCTGTTTGAGGGTTAATTATTTCTTTTTATGTCTAATATTTAAGATGCTTAAATTTGTGATTCATTCTTTATAATTAGATATAATGCTTAGAATATATCCATGTATATCACATTAACATTTTTCCTTTGAGGGTGATTATTTTCCCCTCTGAGCCCTTGCCAGTGGACGTAGATCATGAAAACAGGTTGATAAATGCGGCCGTCTCAGCGCAACCTGACATTTGCAGTCGCTGTGGCCATGAGTCAAGCCCCAGCTGTGGCCACGTGGGAAATTGCCATTTCCCCAAGGCTGGTTCACAACTGTGTCCCTGGACGGTGCACACTCTTTCAGCTGAACCACAGCTCTGTTGTACTCCAATGGTTCTTTTTTGGGCAATGCTCCAGCCCCACAAAGCCCCGCCTTTTTGGTGTCTTTGCCTCAAGAATGAAACCAAGAAGTGACTTACAGGCTGGGAAGGTGGAGATAGAAAATGAAATCTCCCCAATGTGAGGGAAGGGCGGGGAAGGGTTTGAAGTTCATTCGAGGTGGCGAAAAACCGTCTTCCCCCTTTCTCCTTCCTTGGCTCTGTTCAAATAAGCAGGAGCTTTAGCAAATTCGCAGAACTGAGCCCATTTCTCTTTCCTCAGTGCCTATTGTTCGGGAATCAGTGCATCCTTGCAACGGAGAAGGTGGCCCTTTCTGTTTCCCAGCAGGGAGGCCATGATGAGGGAAGGAAGAGGACGAGAAGAAAAGGAGAGAAGCAGGAACCAGGGGGAGAGAAAACGAGGAAGGGAGCATGAGTGGGGAGGAGGGAGGAGAAGAGGCTGAGAGAGGGGTTGGAGCCACGTGCCTTGGAGGGAACACCTTGCCTTCTTGGCCTTGCCAGCAGCTTCGTGGCTGTTCCTTTCATGCCTGGGACTTCCTCTTCTCCAGATACTCAGGTGCCGTCTCACTGGTAACAATAAGTTAATTGAACAGCCTGTTGACAGATGTGCACACGGTGGCTCTCAGCTCTGGACTCTTTGTTATAATTGTAAGAAAGTCTGAAATAGCACCTATCTTTTAAAAGAGCATGTGTGCGTGCACACACTTGTGTGTGGAGATACACACGAGCACGCACACACACACGTGCACACACCATCACCACCTTTCTTTTTTTTAAATTTATTTTAGATAGCGTCTCACTCTGTCGTCCAGGTTGGAGTGCAGTGGTGCGATCTCAGCTCACTGCAACCTCTGTCTCCTGGGTTAAAGTGACTCTCTGGCCTCAGCCTCCTGAGTAGCTGGGATTACAGGTGGGTGCCACCACAACCAGCTAATATTTTGTGTTTTTAGTAGAGATGGGGTTTTGCCATGTGTCCAGGCTGGTCTCCAGCTCCTGACCTCAGGTGATCCGCCCGCCTCGGCCTCCCAAAGTGCTAGGATTACAGGTTCGAGCCCCGAATGTGGCCTCTGCCCCACCTTTCTCCAGGCCCCTTTTCTGCCCCTTCTGAGTCCAGGCTTTTCACATTTCAGCCTTTCTAATGTTTTCATAAGTCATGGAGGATTTCTAAGTGAGGACTATTTCCATTTGAGTTGTTAGGCTCCTTCATGAGGCACAAAGACTCCGAAGTTCTGCCACTGAAGGTCTGGTTATAAAGGAGGAATGGATGTATGCCACTGCAATGCTGAAATGAATTAACTAGGTCCTGAGGCTCATATTCCTCTCTCTCATCTGTTTGTGTGTATTTCACCCTCTGTACGGAGCTGAAGTGTCAACCTGTCTTTCCCTGGACACACGTTGCATCCTTACCACTTCTCTCCATTTGCATCACACAGCAATTCCCAGGCAAGTTCCACTATTTTGCAGGTGGACAGAGGATGCGGGTTTTCAGTTACGAGTGGCAGAGACCACTATGCTTGCTTTTCATCTCTTTATTTGTCCTGAGCCTTGTCACAAAGCAACATATCCCAGCCCAGCTCTGGGTGCATTACCTGTCTGACTGATTTGACTAAATGGGTCAACTCCTCTGTGGTTTAAAAAACATAAGCCAAAGCAATTGTCCAGAGAATCCATGACCATCAAATAGATTAAAATGGAATGAACTCTTCTGGTCCTATAGCCTCCTTTTCCCTCTCCTTATCCTAACATAGAAGATTGGGGCCGGATGGCCAAGTATACCCCCCTCCACACACCTGTGGAGCTTGTTTCACCTGGGCAAGGGTTGCCCAGGGCAAGGGTTGTCAGTTAAAAGTCACCTCTGGAGAAGAATCTGGATTTTGAGTAAGGGCTCTAGGACATTCTTCTGCCCGTGGACACCGGACCTCACTCTGGGAAACACTGGAAAGAAGGTTTGCGCTTGGAGCCTGCATTTCCCAAATGCTTCCTTCAGAAAATCAGCAAACCCCAACACAATGAGCCCCAAGGAAGCACAATGCATCGTATTAGATCCTGATGAGAGAGAGAGATAGTTATGTTTCTAAACTCTGCCCTTCGCCCCCTGGGAAGTAGCCTCTTTAAAGTGTCTGTGCAGCCCTAACAGGACAGCGGAAGACAACGACTGGGTTGAAGGAGGCTCCTAAATCAAGGGCGGGAATGGTGGGAGGTAAGGCACATGCTTCGTTGATCCCACCCCATTGAGATCTGGAGTTGAATCCAGTGCTGACTAAGCTCCGACTTCTTAATACCACTCACACTGTGGCATAATGAGATGGTGGTTTGACTCATCAGCTGTCTAGAAATCCTCATCACACCCTAAAGTAAAAACACCACTAAGTAAGTTGGGCTTCAAACCAAGGGGATCTTTTGACCTCAGGACACTCCTGGGGAAATGTGGGGTGAGGGTGCAGTGCATGGGCCCCAGTGCCCACAACATGAGTACAGGTATTCTGGGAAGGCAAAGCCTCATCCTGTGGGAACTGGTGTGGCTTGGGTTTTCTTCTAATTGCTTTGTAAGAAAATGCTGGAGCCTCAGGCAGAAGGTCACCCAGGCCATGGGTCAGTGCTCCCACCTGACAGAGGAAAGGAGCTGGGGTGGGGACAGGGGAGGAGCTGTCAGTGGCATTGGAGTCTTTGCTTCCAGAGGAAAATCAAGGCCAAGTTCTCCCTTGGGAGCCAGGGATGGGTGGAAAAGCCATTGGCAAGGAGGGGTGGGGGGCCTGGGTGTGTCCCAGGAGGACCCTGGGAGAGCATGCCCTTGGAAGGGCAAGACTGGGGCACTGCTGCTCTTCAGGCTGATGCATGGTGAAGGAAAGCCCCTGGAGGAGAAGAAGCTAGGCCAGGCCCAGTGAAAGGCAGGCAGGAGCCAAGACCTGTCCTACTTCAGGCAGCTTCCTGGGGGATGAGACTGTGCCAGAGCGGGAGACTGAGTGCAAAGGCTTGAGCTCATTTTTGTTTCTTGCAACTTAAAAGCAAGCTGCGTTTCTACCCACAGTGGAGCGTGGTGTTCCCTTCCCAGGTCTGTGCCCCTGTGAAGGGACAGAGAGACTGAGGGAGAGGGCCTCCACTGGAGGGGTCCTGGGGCGGGGCTGGGCTGACAGCTGCTTCTGGAGCACAAGTGATCCCTGGCCAGGTGAGAAAGGAATGCAGGTGGCTTCTGGGACTCGTGGGCCAATGTGGCTGGGGAGGTGCCCAGTCTCTCCTTGGGGCTCTGTGCGTCTTTGTAGAACAGTGCCCGGCATTTGCCTCATCTCATCATCTCACCAAAAGCTGCCACCAGAGTGATAGAAAGAGTCCCAGCGAATGTCCAGGCCTAGGTCCTCTCTGCTGTACCTGGACAAGGTGAGGACCACCTTTGGAGCAAGGAGCACGTTCTTAAAGAACCAGCCACAAACTAGGTCAGTTTCAGGGGTGGAGTGTTGCAATGCTTCCAGTGAGAAGCACATGGGTGTTGCCACTTGGGATGGGCAAACGGGTTCTGGAAAAATGCCCCCCACCCCCACCCACCCCACCCCCATCCCCGACTCTGCTTAACTTTCTTGTTTCATATTAGAGCTAAGCAATGGTTCTAATTTTTTATGGGAGGTTTTTTTTGTTTGTTTGTTTGTTTTTTTTTTATGAGTGAGACTATTTTTCCCCTTGCACCTCTTTCGATTTGGTTCTGAGGAGTAGTTTGGTCTTCAGCAACAACGGCCTCTAAGCTCTGCGGACTCTGATGCCTGCAAGGCCTCCCGGATGGTGATTTAGTAGCAAGGGAACATGCAGCGCTGGTGCTGGCAAGGCCCTCGCTTATCACCCTTGACGGATGGCGGACCTGAGGCTGAGGTTTGCCCACCGTCTGGGAACAGTCGCTGCCTCTATATTAAGCCACTTCAGAGAAATGACTATAGACATCTTTCTGAAAACCCTTCAGAGAAGCAGATCCATCATTTTCTGTGACAGAGTGCTTCAGCGTTAACCATTTCTCGAGCTCAGGAAGTGGTTTTCCTTTGTCGTATTTTAATTTAATCTTATTTTTTGAAGGGTGTAGGGGCCTGGGTAAGAGGGTTGTTCCCACTTGTCGTTCAGATGTAATTGTAGGAAGATTTGACATTGCCATCTTCTTGGCCGAGGAGCTGGAACCTGAGAAATGTGGCAAGGCTATGCTTTTCCAGAACCTTCCTGTTCCTTTTGGATTTGAGTCTAGTGAGTTTCAGAGCTGGTTGTAAATCAAACTTGCAAACAAAATGTATAATAATCTGTAGCTTGTAGACATGTGTACCAGGTGACCTATCCTCTCTTCCTCATTTAAATACCCATTACATTTTCCCTGTATCATTTTTGTAGCTTTTTTTTTTTTTTTGAGATGAGGTCTTGCTCTATCACTTTGCCTGGGGTGCAGTGGTGTGATCACAGCTGACTGCAGCCTTGACCTGCTGGGCTCAAGCCATCTTCCTGCCTCAGCCTCCTGAGTATCTGGGATTGTGGGCTCATACCACCAGGCTGGGCTAGTTTTTGTAGAGGAAGGATTTTGCCTTGCTGCCCAGGCTAGTATTGAACTCCTGCACTCAAGCGATCTTCCCACCTCAGCCTTCCAAAGTGTGAGGATTAGAGGCGCGAGGCACTGAGCCTGGCTTTTGTGGAATTTCTAATACTTGTTCCTGTGCTATAGTCATGAGTTTGATACATCATTGCTCCTGCACTAATGTAAAGAGCTCTGAAGGCCTGAATGGTGTCCAGTCAATGTCTTGCAGTTACTAGGTCTTGAAGCACAATGTTGGGTCAGTGAGGTTCCCCACAATGGCAGAGGCCATCGTTTGTAACCAGGCACCCACCAGCGATGGATGAACCTTATTTTGTAGGTCATGCTTGTCTATCATTGTTATTTCGTTTCTTTTATATGTCTTTGCACAGAAAAGGTAATTAAAAACATAAATGAGGGATTTTGATATGCTCTTGTGAGATCTGGGTCTCTTCCTAAGCCAGCGCTCAGCAAGGAGAAAGCCTTGTTCAGTTCGAGCGCTAAGATCGTGAAGCCCAGTGGCGAGAAGCCAGACAAGTTTGAGTCCGGCATCTCCTGGGCTCTGCTGGAGCTGGAGATGAATTCGGACCTCAAGGCTCAGCTCAGGGAGCTGAATATTATGGCAGCCAAGGAAACTGAAATTGGTGGTGGTCAGAAAGCTATCATCATCTTTGTTCCCATTCCTCAACTGAAATCTTTTCAGAAAATCCAAATCCGACTAGTACATGAATTAGAGAAAAAGTTCAGTGGGAAGCATGTTGTCTTTATCGCTCAGAGGAGAATTCTGCCTAAGCCAACTCGAAAAAGCCGTAGAAAAAATAAGCAAAAGTGTCCCAGGAGCTGTACTCTGACAGATGTTCACTATGCAATGCTTTATGGACTTGGCTTTCCCAAGTGAAATTGTGAGCAAGAGAATCCATGTCAAACTGCATGGCAGCGACTCATAAAGCTTCATCTGGACAAAGCACAGCAGAACAATGTGGAACACAAGGTTGAAACTTTTTCTGCTGTCTATAAGAAGTTCACGGGCAAGGATGTTAATTTTGAATTCCCAGACTTTCAATTGTAAACAAAATGACTAAATGAAATACATATTCACAGAAGAAAAATATATAAATGAATGGGTCACATTTTAAAAGATTTTTTTTGGAGGAAATATTGCAAAACACATGTTAATAGGCTGTCAGTGTTGAGGTATCAAGATCCCAGTCTAAGAGGACACAGGAATTGACTTACAGAAAACTTGTCCCTACTCCATGCCCCCTGGAGAGGTCCTGAATGAGTGGGGCTGGGGCTGTGGGGACAGGAAGTCTGTCTCAAGTTCATAGGGTTGATGATGTCATCCCCTTGGAGGCAAATTTCTCTGGGAGGTACTGCCCTGCATCCGGAGAACCTGCCCATGATAGGTGTGAAATCTGGGCTCAGAGGGGAGTATGACCTGTCCACATCTCCTTTCTATCGTTGTTCATCTGATTTTTTCAATTGTAAGCCATGAAAAAAGGATGTTTTAATATTTCCTTTCAGGAAGAAAAACTGGAATTTGATGGTAGGAAGTGAGCCCTTTGAGCTTGCTGGCAGCCTCCAACCACAAGCTGAATTCAAAAACGCTTCCCAGGTCTAGATCTGCATTTTTTAATGACTAAGTGGCCCTCCTCTATTTCTTTTCAAGATGGTGCCCAAAGGACTGGGGACTTTGGGTTGGGGACAGGTCCAACAGACAGGTCCCAGTTGAGCAGGCACACTGGACTTAAACAGGACAAAATGTTCAGAGCAGTTTCCAAAGCTATAGGTGCTTTTGGCTTCTGGGATCTGGGTTGGTGCTTAGAGCCTTGGAAATGCCTGTCACTGGCCATGCCTGGCCTTACTGAGCCCAGGCTTGGCCCCTCAGTGACACAGGCCCCAACAGTATATCTGTTTGCTCATTTGTTTGGGGAGAGGAGGTTTGGTTTGAAGAGCAACTGGTAGAAAATGAAGAGCAAGAAGATAATTTCCATTCAATTCCTAGTGGAACAATGAATTATTTGGGAGTGAATCGATGTGCGGGAAATATCAAATATTTTTAACTTTTAAAGCAATAGGGATTATTAAAAGATCATTAAATCTACCTTTATTCTGCTATGGAGCAAGAGATTATGAAGAAATGACTCTTTGTGGCCGTTTGTATCTAGAATTTCCTTGAGGTTGCCTGGACGTTATCACTGCAGCAAGTCACAGCTTCTATGAACTTTTTCCAGGAGATGTGCCTTTCTGCCGAGACCCTAGCTCTGTGTTTTTGCAAGTCCTTTGTTTGTAGACAAATACTCTGTTAGTTCTCTATGTTCCTGTTAAAACTCAAGAAAAAACAAAGCGACCTAATTCTTTTTTTTTTTTTTTTTTTTTTGCCAGGGGAAAGCGCGAACGCAGTCCCCCACTACCACAAATTATGCAGTCGAGTTTCCCACATTTGGGGAAATCGCAGGGGTCAGCACATCCAGAGTGCAATGGATAAGCCTCGCCCTGGGAAAACCACCTTCGTGATCATGGTATCTCCCCTGCCAGGTAAGTATTCTTTTAAACATGAGTTGTTCTGATTAGAATTGCTTCTATTCCTGCAAAATCATGCTGATTCTTGATAAAATGCTGCAATCACATGGTATGGTTCATTCCGCTTCTTGAAGGGCCTGCAAACCTTTCTTTGTTCTTTTTTTCGAGTCTTGCTCTGTTGCCCGGCCTGGAGTGCAATGGTACGATCTTGGCTCATTGCAACTTCTGCCTGCCTGGTTCAAGCGATTCTCCTGCCTCAGCCCCCTGAGTAGCTGGAACTACAGGCGCGCGCCACCACGCCCAGCTAATTTTTGTTTTTTTAGTAGAGACGGGTTTTCACCATGTTGGCCAGGATGGTCTCGATCTCTTGATCTTGTGTTTTGGCAGCCTTGCCTTCCCAAAGTGTTGGGATTACAGGCGTGAGCCAGGGCCCACAAACCTTTATGCATGAAAGCCCACAATTCTCTGGCAGGCTGGGTAGATGGGGAAAAGATCAGACGCAGAAGTTGTTCTGTTTTGTTGGCTGAAATGGAAAAGTCTGCGATGTTGGATTCTCATATGCAAGATTGTAGAGCCACTTTTCCTTCTCATCAGGTGCCCTCATTACGCAAGAGAGCGTTTTCTCTAGCAATGTTAACGAAGGGAATATCAGCAGAATATGCTGTTCTGAGATGTTTTCTCAACACTGAGCTGGATTTGCTCTTAAGCAACTTCAGTTCTCTCTCTTGCCACAAGAACTAGTAAATCCAACAAATGTTTGTCAGGTTCCAGATTGTACACATCCGGTGCCATATAAAGGCACCAGGAGAGACAGAGAAGATTAGCGTTAGTCTAAGCCCTCTGGGTGCCTCTTGGGAAGTAAGATTCTCACATGAGAAGAGTAAAAACGTCCTATATATAAGACAGAGTCACTATATATACGAGGACCCAGTGGATGACACAGACGGAGATTGCTGTAGAGTTCAGAGAAAGCAAAAACCATAGCACTGTACGATGGATTGCCCTAGAGGCCTTGGCTCCAGAGGAAAGAAGTCTACCCTTTAGCTAAAGGTAGAACATTTTCTTTCATTTCTTTCTCTTCTCTGAGTTCAGAAACATGTATGAAGATCTGGGCTATAACTTGCCTTTAACTTGCAGTGCATGCTAGAAAGTGGAGGTACTTACCTTGACCACTCTTGAGTAAATGCTGCCTTAGCTGGAAAATAGATGTTTCCTTAGGGATTGCTAGAAATAGGTCCAAAATTGCACATGGAAAATCAGTGTTCTGAAGCATCAAAGTCAGTCAGGAAGGCTGTAAAGGCAGAGTATGGAGTCTGCAGGCCTCCGCTTCTGTCTCTGTCCCAGACTGGAAGTTTAATTTTAATCAAATAGTCATCTTTGAACAATAGCAATGACAATGATGACAAGAATGACAAGAGTCTAAATAAAAGAATGCCTTGCCGATTGTCGTAAGGATGGGAAGTGCTACGATCCTTATTATCCTCAAAGAACTTCTCGGTTCTTTCCTCTTGGGTTCTCCAACTTTATCTATCGTTTTTTTTCCTGTCAATCATTTGTGTTTGTAAAAGGCAGAGGACTTTGGAATGAGACAGTTTGGGTTTGTAGTTTGGCTCCGCCACTTAGTTAACTGGGGACTGGGGTGAGTCACTCACCGTCTGGCACCCTCAGTTTCCCCATCTGGACGTGATGGTAATATGCCTACTTAGGATTGCTCGGAGATTAACTGAGGTTGATCTTTGTGGCATGCATAGCAGAGAGCTAGCATGTGCTCAGGACTCAGTAATAGCATCTCTTGTTGTGGTTTAAGGATCTGGTTCATGGCTGTGACCCGATTCAGAGGATCCACACAGGTGGTCTGCTGTCCCAAAAAAAAGTGGGAATGTGCTTCCCCACCTCTACAAGGTTGGAGCAGCCCAGGCCTGCAAGAGTGGCTTGAGGAGTGTCAGTCTCATCTGCTTTAGACGCCTTCCCTGTTGGTGATTGTATATTGCTCACACTGATTTCGTGCTGCACCTAGGGTGCTTGGTTTATCCCATCTACCAGCTGATGTTTGGCTGCAAAAAGGACACAGCCAGACCCAGGCACAGCAAAGAATCAGGGGTGATAAATCTGCACTATGGAAGGTGTTGGAGATGGGCAGTTGTGCCTCAACCCCACGCCGTCCTACCTTCCTATTCTTTGAGATGTTTGGCTTAGTACTCCCAAGGGAGAAATGGGGAGTGAAGCTTTGCAACTAGGGGCAGAGGTGAAGCGAGTAAGTGCGCACGGGCAATGCAGCTGGAACCTCTGTACCCCTCCTGGCTCCATCACTTCCCAATTAGGCCATCCTGAGCCCCTTATCTCACCTTTTTGTGCCCTGGTTTTCTCATCTCTAAAATGAGGAGAAGAATCATACCTACTTCATTAGGTTGCCGTTGGGTTAAAGGACGTCATATACACAAAGCAATAAACAGTTCCCGGCACATAGCAAATAAATGTTAACTCATTAATGCTCAGTAAATGTTAACTATTTCAATTCATTATCCAACTCACTTAGATTCGAGTGGAATTACAGTCAGTTCCCTGAAGAAGGCAGGTTGTTTTCGGCCCCTGTGGCCCTTGGTTATTACAAACTTTAATGAAGATACGATTCTCTGCCCTTGTACTAGATTTTTCCCTGTCATAATAGCTTCCTGCCATTGACACATCATTGCTGAGATTAACAGGTGTAGGAAAAATGTTGTGGTCTGGTCCATGTCGTGAAAATATTTGTGGGAGGCCCCTTTGGTTAGTTTTGTTATTGCTTTTAATGCACTGCACATGAACAGTCACACGTGTTTGGAAAGAGGCCATATTGCTTTTCAAGACAGATGATGTAAAACTAGCTTTCATTCAGTTGTGGAGTCAAGGAATTCCAGCAAATGTTCCTAAGAACGGACACCAGATATTTGCTGGTATTCTCCCTGTGACCGCCAATGTTCTTTATAATCTTTCCCCACTCTGTACATTCTGCCCTGGCTCTCTCAATGATGCAGATATAGAATAACATCTGAATTTTACTATTTTTGATTTTATTTTATCAGAGTTGCACATGTATATAGTTTATAGAGAGTCAGATTATGAAGCTTATTATGAAAAATGGCAATACCTTGCTCAAAACCTTCCTACACTTTCCTAGTCTCCAGAGAATATCACTTTTTTTTTTTTTTTTTTTTTGATGAAGTCTCACTATGTTGTCCAGGCTGGTATTGAACTCCAGGGCTCAAGGGAGGCTCCTGCCTCAGCCTCCTGAGTAACTGGGACTGCAGGCATGCTATTCAACAATTTTAATTGTTCCTTTGGTATTAACCTCTGTTATCTCTAAGTAACATGTTTTGAGTGCTATTTCTTGAATTTCACCATTAGGCATTTTTTATTTTCTTTCCACTGCTGGAGATAAAACTTTCTTTCTCTTTCACCAGATCTGCCCTTCAGCTACCGCTGATTACCTCTCAACATTCACTCCCTGCTCCCCATTCTCCCACTATAGTTATGTAGTAAATGTGGTGATGCTATTTGATGTGAATGTTAATCACAATGGAGACTTTTAAAACACTATGATTACCCTGTTTTCTTACAAACTGTTTTCACTTTCTTAGTTTTTAAAAATAATGATCATGGCCGGGCACAGTGGCTTAAGCTTGAAACCCCAGCACTTTGGGAGGCCAAGGCGGGTGGATCACCTGAGGTCAGGAGTTCGAGATCAGTCTGGCCAACATGGTGAAACCCCATCTTTACTAAAAATACAAAAATTAGCCTGGCGTGGTGGTGCACACCTGTAATCCCAGCTACTCAGGAGGCTGAGGCAGGAGAATTGCTTGAACCCGGGAGACAGAGGTTACAGTAAGCCGAGATCACACCACTGCACTCTAGCCTGGGCAATAAGAGCAAAACTGTGTCTCAAAAACAAAAAAGCAAATAAACAAAAAAGACTTTTCTTGAATGTCTGCTGATCCTTAAAGGGTGGGGATGCAGAAAACGGCCAGTTGGCTTCCTTGGGTTCATGGGGAGTAGGTGTTGAGTGTTGATGTCTCTGTAGGCCCATCTGGCTGGACCATTGGTTTGGGAGCCTCCATATCAATCTTTAAGGTTGTGTTTTCAGAGGCTTGTCAGCTTGTCTGAAGAATATTCTTTTAGTTTCTGGTCTAGATGAAGAGCCATAGATGCCAGTGTTGTAGGAACTAAGTGAGAGAAGAAAACTTGGGATCTCACTTTTAGAATGTGAACTTTAATTAAACCTACCTGTTTTCTTTGGGAACCCTCTCTTTCGAATGTATCTTGGGCACCCCAATCTAGAGACCTTCTCTTTCGGCTTCTGCACAGAATAAACCTTCAGACTTTTGCAAGGATGGGGAAGGGATTGCCACCTTGCAGTAGAGAGGATGACTAACTTTTTCCTTCTTTTTCATTTTTTTAGACGGAGTCTCACTCTGTCACCTAGGCTGGGGTGCAGTGGGATAATCTCTGCCAACTGCAATCTCCACTTCCCAGGTTCAAGTGATTCTCCTTCGTCAGCTTCTCAAGTAGCTAGGACTACAGGCCTGCACCACCACTCCTGGCTAACTTTTGTATTTTTTGTAGAGAGGGGGTTTCACCATGTTGGCCAGGCTGGTCTGGAACTCCTGACCTCAGGTGATCCACCTTCCTCTGCCTCCCAATGTGCTGGGATTACAGATGTGAGCCACCACACCCAACTGTCCTTTCCCTTCTTTAAGTGATTTTCAACAAGACTTCCTGTTCAGAACCCCATCTTTGCTCCAGTGACCAAGGATACAGAGGGTAGCATCTGAGCCTCGTGGGGATTTGCGTGGTAAAAATTTGAACTTCCAGATTGTAAAAGCCTGAGTGTCCAACAGAGCAGATGATGAGACCCACACCAAGATATATCTTTGTGAAGTTTTAATCACTGGAGACAAAAACAAAAAGACTAAATATTGAGGGAAGGAAAAAGAAAGCCACATAAAAAGGATCAAGAATCAAGACAGTCTCAGGCATCTCCAAGTCAGCATTAAAGGCTGTAGGACAATGGAGTAAATGCCTTGAACATTCTTAGGGAAAACTTCACTACTAAGATTGAGAATTCTGGTTTAGAATTCAGGGTGCTGCCTTTTGTGACACGAGTTGCTTATGATTCAATTTACCTGTAAGTGCTGAGCCCACATCCTTCCTCTTTTAAATTCCTAGCTTCCAAAATTTTATCTCCTTTCCTATTATGTTGTCATTGTGAATTTCTTTCTTTCTTTCTTTTTTTGAGATGGAGTCTTGCTCTATTGCTCAGGCTGGAGTGTAGTGGTGCAATCTCAGCTCACTGCAAACTCTGCCTCCTGGCTTCAAACGATTCTCCGGCCTCAGCCTCCCAAGTAGCTAGGACTACAGGCATGCATCACCACACCCAGCTAATTTTTGTATTTTTAGTAGAGACAGGGTTTTGCCATGTTGGCCAGGCTGGTCTTGAACTCCTAACCTCAGGTGATCTGCCCGCCTCAGCCTCCCAAAGTGCTGGGATTACAGGCGTGAGCCAGCACACCTGGTGAATTTATTTCTTAAAATAACTCTCTTTGCTGTCATTTTATTGGGGTTCAGGAAAGGATAGAGACAATGGCATGTTTTCAACTCACTATCTTTAACTGGAAACTATGATCAAGGGCTTTTTGGGAGACAGAAACTGGAGTGTTAACATGTAAGCGAGTACTGTATTGTTTTAAATGGTCATCTCAGTGGGCTCTGTACTCAATGTACTTATGGTAAACCTACTTATGGCTACCACTGGCCAACATGGCTTTCTAAATCCTCTTTTGGAACTGCCTTCACAGCCCAAGCTATATTCTTTTGAATATATGCAAAAATTGTAAACTTTCTATTTTGATAGATTGGATTTTTAAAAATGTTTGATCTAATTTTAGTCATGCTTGCCTTGGCATGAAGAATAGATCGTTCAGTAAAAACATACAGTAAAAACACAATGTCTTATCATGTTCAACTTCAAAACTACAATAATGATGTACTTTAATTACTACCATGTACACAAGTCTAACATTCATTTCTTTTAAAGAAATAAACACAATTAAGACTTCTAGGAGCATTTTATAATAAAGTAATTCTGATTTTTTCTTTGTAAATAGATCAAGCACCTCCAAAATACAAATTTCTATACACAGTGAGCACTTTACTTAAAATGAACACTTAAGTAAATTAAGAGACTGTCTCTACTAAAAATTAAAAAAAGTAGCGGGGTGTGGTGACATGTGTTTGTGGTCCTAGCAACCTGGGATGTTGAAGCAAGAAGATCACTTGAGTCCGGGAGTTCGAAGCTGCAGTGAGCTATGATCTTGCCGCTACACTTAAGCCTGGGTGACAGAGTAAGACCTGGTCTCAAAAACGTGGAAATAAAAATAAAAGCAAAGATGTGACTAGGATATAAAATCACACATAGAAGTTGAAGCTAAGGCCAGGCGTAGTGGCTCACACCTGAAATCTCAGCACTCGGGAGGCTGAAATGGGATGATTGCTTGAAACTGGGTGTTTGAGACCAACCTGGGCAACACAGCAAGGCCTCATTTCAATTTAAAATAAATAAATAAAATGAAAAA
This sequence comes from Plecturocebus donacophilus, assembly GCA_004027715.1. Taxonomy (NCBI): domain Eukaryota; kingdom Metazoa; phylum Chordata; class Mammalia; order Primates; family Pitheciidae; genus Plecturocebus; species Plecturocebus donacophilus. Next base: position 5,888 of record PVKP010033668.1, on the reverse strand, counting down.
AACAAAGAATTGAAATTTTGTAGCAAAGAAAAAATACATAGAAAATAATGAGAAGTAAACATCAGAGAGAGACAGAGAGGGAGAGAGATGCTATTCTAGCTGACTTTCAGCTTACATCCACATGAGCAAGGCATATCTCAACTGAGAGCCAGGTTCAGAGAACAGCAGTTGTTGTACTTAGTACCACGGGTAGCAGTAGCTCAAATGTGGAAGACCCTTAGCTGGAAAACTCTGATTTTCAGATGAAAACCATCGCTGTGCCAGGTGTGGTGGCTCACGCTTGTAATCACAGCACTTTGGGAGGCTGAGGTGGGGGGATCACTTGAGGTCAGTCATTGGAGACCAGCCTGCCCAACACTGTGAAACCCCGTCTCTACTGAAAAAAAAAAAAAGTTGGATGAGCATGGTGGTGGGCACCTGTAGTCCCAGCTACTCGGGAGGCTGAGGCAGGAGAATCACTTGAACCTGGGAAGTGGAGGTTGCAGTGAACTGAGGTTGTGCCATTGCACTCCAGCCTGGGTGGCCGAGCCAAACTCCATCTCAGAAAAAAAAACAAACTATCACTGCCTTCCTTCTGCTTCAGCTAGGTGCCATAGCGTGCTCTCTGATGTTGGGGAGGGGACAAAAATCCTCCCTGGCCATCTTGTTAGGCAGCAGACGCGCTGGCAAGATGGTAGCCTTCCTCTTACGGTTTACTGTCTTCCTTCCTCCTACCTGGGAGCCAGTGAGTAGGCTAAAGAACGAAAATGAGCAGAAGAGTCAGACCCACGTTGATCTGGGGTCTGAAGCAATCTGCAGCCTCAGAGCTACGGTGAAATGCACCACGTTTGACTGAAGTGCCTCATGCGGCTGGTTGACCAAACAACCGAGGCAGTTGGGAAAAGAAGCTAAGTTTGATGGACTTGCTCAAATCATGAAACTGTCTCGAGCCTGTGGGGCACAGCTCTCCCCTTCCTGTTTCTGGTATCTCTAACTGCACTGATCAACAGGGATGGCTTTGATTTGCATAATATAAGAAGAACGCAGCTGAATAAAAATGCACTTAGTTCTGTGTCTTTACATGAGTGGCTAACAAATTAGCTCAAGGGAAGCTTTTGCAAATAAGAGATTACATTTCCTTGTTTATGTTGGAAACCTCCCTGGGTCTCTGTCAGCAAATGTGCTATAACATTCTTTCCGTGCTGGGCAGCTTTCAGTTGGTTTGTTATTTTTATTTCTTTTGTTCTTGCTATTAGCCTTCAGAGTGACCATCTCTCTGGTGTAGATAGACACTCTAGTCTGGGCTTAGGGAAGGCTTCCTGGGGGATGGGAGTAGGAGTGGAATGGGGGGAGGATTGACAGACAACCTACAGGATGCTAGGTGCCATTTGAATTTCAAATAAACACGTGGAATTTATTTTTTGTCAGTATAAGTATGTCCCAAACACTGCATGGAATATACTTATACTAAAAAGGGTACTCTTGTTTATCTGAAATTCAAATGGGACTAGGTGCCTTGTATTTGTATTTGTTAAATTCGGCAGCCACAGAGCCCCTTTGGTGAGGGGAGGAAGGACTCCTGGGCCTGAGGCTGTAGGGAGGGAGCTGCTCTATCCACTGTTTTTTTCTTTTCCCTAGCAGAAAGAAGATTAGGTATTTTAAAAAAAATTAATTAAATTTTTTTTTTTTTTTATGGAGACGGGGTTTTGCTGTTTTTCAGGCTGGTCCCAAACTCTTGGCTTCAAGAGATCCACTCACCTTGGCCTTCCGAAGTTTTGGGATTACAGGCATGGGCCACTGCACCTGGTCTTAGAGTAGGTTTTAACTCAAAGCTGGCCCTTACTTTTTTCAGGGACCAGGGCGAGGACAGTGAGTCACTGGCTTAGGCACAAACCCAGTAATGGAGATAAAGTATATTTTAATGCAACATTAAAAAATTGGAAAATGAATGCTTCTGTCTTTAAAGAATTTGATAACTTGTTCATCATTAATCTTTGGTGTGGTGGTGTGCATCTGCAATCCTAGCTATTTGTGAGTTTGAGGTGAGAGGATTGCTTAAGCCCGGGAATTCAAGGTTGTAGTGAACTATGATTGTGCCATTGCACTCCAGACTGGGTGACAGAGAAGACCCCAATTCAAAAAAAAAAGATGCTCCAATGTTATATTAGTTGATTGTTGTATGTGCATGAGATAAACATTTTTTAATAATACAATACTTGGAATATTTAGTGTGATAGTTTTGTTTGTATTTGTGTTCTGCGATGTTTAGAAATCCTGGATAGCTATGGTTTATGCATTCAGTTCATGGCTGGTGCATGCAAACCCAGTGTTTTAGACCTGCCTTGTGGAATAAATGGAGCCGAATGTCAGTCAGTTATGTCGCCCATTTGGCTGAGAACGACATGCATTGTTCACGCAATAATCACGTGTACACACACACACACACGGGGATGTATGCACGCGCACACACACATACGGACTCTCCCTCTCTCTCTTTCTCTTTCCCTCTGATACATGAAGATTTAAAAGCAGCGATCAGGCTACTCTGGGTACTTACCCTAAAAAAGTATAAGTACTACTCTGTGGGGTAGTCCTGCTCTTCGAGGAGCAGTTTTATTAAAAAAAAAAAAAAAGCCACTAATAAAAATAAATACAAAATAAAAGTAGAGATTAGGAGATTAAAAATATGGGAGGGGGCTTAAAAAAGTGCGCAAGGGATGCTTAAGAAATACAGAAGAAAGGTTGGGGCGGCATTGATGTTAAATGAATGAATGAATAAATGGAATGAATGAATGAGGGAGGGAGGGAGGAAACAAAGACTCCCTTGGGCTCCATGAAGCACACCGCAGGGAAAACGATGGGGGGTAGATCCCAGTGAGGCCAGGCAGTGATCACTCGATAGCCTCTCCTCTGTTGGGTCTTGACAGAAGCTCTCCCATCCCCTAGCCCAGTGCTCCAGTAGTGATGAATAACTCGCATTCTAGTTACTGCCTTTATTTTTGCATCATTTACTATCTCCATGGCATTCTGAAGAAGAGTGATCAACTGCCCTATTTAGAAAATAGAGCTATGTCAAAAATAAATCTGATGGACAGTATTTTAGTGGATTACGTGCATTGAATTTAGGAGTTTGTAAATGAACAAGAGTAGGAGTCTCAATGAACAATTTCACCGTCATGAGTTTATCCTAAGAAACTTGATCTTGAATTTAGAGTAACTGACATTGATGTTTTCTGTAGAACTGTTTCTAGTAGCAAAGACTGCATACTACCTAAACACAATAGATGAATTGTTAACTAAATTATGAAACAATTATACAATGAAATTGTGTACAGTCATTAAACAGTCACATTGTAAAAGGATATTTAACAACGTGGGGAAATGTCCATTTTATGGATTGTTAGATAAAGAGATTACACAAGAATGAATGAAGTATGATCATTAATCATGTGTCTAATCTATGTATACCATTTAATTGTATATAATCTTCATATATATCTAGTCTATATAGAATTATGTGAAAAATGATATAAAGGAAAGAAAAACCTAGGTTCTACAGCAAAATGTTGACAGCAGCTGTTTCATTGGCTGGTGGGATTTTAGATTATTTCATTTTCCTTCTTCACAGTTTTCACTGTTTTTTTTTTTTTTTTTTTTTTTTTTTTTTTTTTTTTTTTTTTTTTTTTTTTTTTTTTTTTTTTTTTTTTTTTTTTTTTTTTTTTTTTTTTTTTTTTTTTTTTTTTTTTTTTTTTTGTAATAAACATGCTACTTTCCTAGTTATAGATAAATTAAAATCATTCACTTTTAAAAAAACATCCAGATTGTAAAATAATTAGTGAAAAATGGTCTCACTACATGTGTGGCTGTGTATTTATCATGCCTAAAAAATAGATCATAAATAAATGCAACAAAATGTATGCAGTGTCTATAGGTGATAAAATCGCAGTTGATTAATACTTCTTTTGTATTTTACATTTTTTTGACCAAAAACATGTAATACTTTTGAAATCAGAAAGAAAATATAATAAAAGGAATTGGCTGGTAGCTGTGGCTCATGCCTGTAATCCCAGCACTTTGGGAAGTCAAGGCAGGCAGATCACCTGAGGTCAGGAGTTCGAGACCAGCCTGGTCAAAATGGTGAAACTCCATCTCTACTAAAAATGCAAAAATTAACCAGGCGTGGTGGCGGGCACCTGAAATCCCAGCTACTCGGGAGGCTGAGGCAGGAGAATCGTTTGAACCTGGAGGTGGACGTTGCAGTGAGCAGAGATTGTGTCACTGCACTCTAGCCTGGGTGACAAGAGCAAAACTCTGTCTCAAAAAAAAAGAAAAAAAAAGAATACAATATAAGGAATCGATGAGTAACCTTTGGGAAAAGAAAGATATTGAAATTACATGTAATAATATTCTTTCGGTATCTTTTAGTGAAAGACCCTTAAGATGCTATTTCTTTCTTTTTTGGAAAGGGTCTCTCTCAGTCACCCAGGCTGGAATGCAGTGGTGTGATCAGGACTCACAACAACCTCAGTCTCCTGGGCTCAGATGATGCTCCTGCCTGCCTCTCAGACTACAGTTGTGTGCCACCATGGCCAGTTAATTTTTCACACTTTTTGTAGAGAAGTAGTTTCTGCATGATGCTCGGGCTGGTCTTGAACTCTTGGGCACAAGTGATCCTACCCTGGGCCTCCCACAGTGTTGGGATTACAGGTGTGAGCCACTGCACCCTGCCTTAAGATGCAATTTCATATGAAAGTTGCTTATAAGGGATAATGCAAACTCTCAGAGTTATTCTTAACATGGATCATTGTAGACACTTCTGTTTACTGCCTTTGTGCCTGGCGTTTCTCCATCTCATAGATAGTGGCCAGATAAATTTTCTGAAGTACACAGATACTATCAGACTGCATCCCTGTTCAAAAACCTATCAATTTCTATTACGGTCAGAATCAACTCCAGCCTTTTTTTGCCCATTGTGAAGTCCCTTCACTGTCTTGTGGCAATCTGTTTTCCTGTCTGTCCTTCCAGACTCTACAATATTCATTGATTCATCAACCCATATTTAATGAATTCTTATTTCGTGTAGGACACCATGCGAGGTGCTGACATACATAGTTTGTTCTCGTCTAACTAGACAATTCAGCTTTCTCATCTGTGATTTGTGGTTAGTCATCTCTGTGTTTTCTCCCAGGCTGTTTTGTTTTTACGAAAGTTCTTTCTTCCATTTCTGCTTTTCAAATTCCACCCTTTCTGCGAGTCCCAGCCCAGGTGCCACCTACTAGTTCCAGGTGGTGATGGCTATATTTTTCTGAATAATTCCTTCATTGTACATTTCTTACAGCTCTCTTCACACACTGTTTTTTACTCCAGCAGGCAGAGATTTTAAGTCATTCAGAGACCAACCTGCTTGGGACAGGGTGAGGCTGAGGAATGGTTGGGTGAAGATGGGGAGCCCCCCAGAGAGCGGCATATATCAGAATCATGGTGGGCACAGCCTGTGGTGGTTTAAAATAGCATATTAAAAATAACCATTACCTCCTGTTTGTTTTTTAGGTTAGTATGACATTTATTTGGACCTTTTAAATGAGAGTATCAAAAGGTGCATGCATTAAAAATGGTGATCCACACTGCTTGATGGGATTGTGTGAGTGCCTCTATAGCTGCTGATTAAATGAATATAAAATAATACATGAAAACTACTTTTTTCGGTGGGGTGCTGTGGCTCATACCTGTAATCCCAGCACTTTGGGAGGCTGAGGCTGGCAGATCATGAGTTTAGGAGTTCAAGACCAGCCTGGCCAACATGGTGAAACCCCGTCTCTACTAAAAATACAAAAATTAGCTGGGTGTGATGGTGGGCACTTGTAATCCCAGCTACTCGGAAGGCTGAGGCAGGAGAATCGCTTGAACCC
>PVKP010033667.1:0-24850 GCA_004027715.1 Plecturocebus donacophilus | reverse complement strand
TTTCTTTCTCCTTTTCTTTTTCTAAAATCTCTTCTCTTTTTCTTTTTTCTTTCTTTTTCTGTTTCTTTCTTTCTCCTTTTCTCTCTTTTTCTAAAATCTCTTCCTCTTTCTTTCTTTAAAAAAAAAAAAAGAAGAATTCTTACTTCCCAAATTTTTTTTATGACTTCAAAATCAAGTTAACAAAATGACCCATGGTTGCTGCCATATTTTCTTACTTTGTGACTAATTGTTTCTAATGTGCTCTTAACTGTGTGTTATTTATTCTAGATTTGATCTGGAAGATGTGAAAAACATGGGACTTTTTCAGAAGTGGTCTGTCATTCCTATTCTGGGACTGATAGAGACCTCTCTATATGACAACATACTCTTGCATAATGCTCTTTTACTTCTTCTCCAAATTTTAAATTCTTGTTCTAAGGTAGCAGATATGTTGCTGGATAATGGTCTACTCTATGTGTTATGTAATACAGTAGCAGCCCTGAATGGATTAGAAAAGAAGTAAGTTTAAAATTATTATTTAAAATTCCATCTGATAAATACTTTAGAACAGGAAAACTTTAGTATTAGTTTACTTTAATATACAAGTTTACCTGTGTAAGAAGCCTTCCTGTGTACCCCTGAACCTAAAATAGAAGGGAAAAAAAACCAGAAAGAAAGAAAATTGTATTTACTGAATGTCCTTGTATGCTACTTTATTAACTGGCTCAAGTTAGTTTCTAACCCTTGCTTGATTTGGAAGACCCAGATGGAGAGAAGTATTATAGGCCTAATATCAAGGGTAAGATTGAAGGGCAGAAATAACTAATTCATATTTATTGGATATTTATAAATGATTAATATAAATTCAAATCTATTACCTCTTTTAGTCCTAAAATTAGCTATAATTTATATAAGCAAGATTTAGAGAGGTTTAATAGTCAAATTCATCTTCTCTGAAAACCCTTCACAGAATGTTCCTGTTCTTACCCACACAATCTTCATCCTTAGTGTGGACTAGAAACCTGCCTATGTGTTCTTATAGTATCTTGGATTAATCTCTAGTGTTACACTTACAACCACTTACAGTTTATAGTGATCTGTTTACTTGTCCAGTCCTCTGAAAAACTATATATTTTTGGCAGGTGTCAAAGTGTATCTTCTTCTTTTTATTTCTAACATACACACTGCATATTACCTGCCATAGAGTAAGCATGAGTAAATATTGAATGATTGCATGAATGAGTGCAGGCTGGTGCAATAGGAATTTAAACCATTTAAATCAGTTAGCTGTGTCTTAAATTATTTGTTCTTTTCTTATAAATGTTCTGTTTTGTTCTTTTGTTGCTATCTTTAGCATTCCTGTGAGTGAATATAAATTGCTTGCTTGTGATATACAGCAACTTTTCATAGGAGTTACAATTCATGCCTGCAGTTCCTCGGGCTCACAATATTTTAGGGTTATTGAAGACCTTATTGTAATGCTTGGATATCTTCAAAATAGCAAAAACAAGAGGACACAAAGTAAGATTTAATTTTTATGTACTTGGGGAGGGAATTGTATAATAGACAAACATGTTATTGGAGCCTAATCTCTTCCTTCTTAGAAACTCTTTTACTAAAAGTTTAACATTAATTTAGTGATAATATCTATCAGTTTTAAAAAAGAAGCCTGAAAAGGGTTGAAAAAGTGGCAAAAATAGAAAAAGTGATTCCTCCATGTAGTTAGTAGTTGGCAATACATAATTGAAAGATGTCACTGGTTTTTCTTACCAAGTAGAATTTAAAAGCACATGCTGCATAGTAATGCCCTTTAGTTTTCTTTAATGATAATTATTAAAGTGAATATGAAACAGAAAAAATGTGATAATTGCTGGTTAAACTGTAGCTTTATATAGAAAAAGAAAGTCTCTTATCTGAAACAGTTTTTAAAATGAAATAAATTTGTGAGCAAGCTAATAATTTTTCATTGAAGGTTTTTAGTGACCATTTGTAAATTTGCTTTAAAATTGCCTTTAACAATAATTATAAAATGTCTACTACTGTCACCCCCATGTTGATCAAAATTTTAAAATTTAAATCTAAAAAAACATTATTGGCATGATACATAAAATCAGTTCAATTAAAAAATTAATAACCACATAGCTTGAAAACATTCTAGTATCTTCTGTTTTTAGATATGGCTGTTGTACTACAGCTTAGAGTTCTCCAGGCTGCTATGGAATTTATAAGGACCACTGCAAATCATGACTCTGAAAACCTCACAGATTCACTCCAGTCACCTTCTGCTCCCCATCATGCCATAGTTCAAAAGCGGAAAAGCATTGCCGGCGAGTATTGAAATAATATTTTATTAACCATAAATTGAGGCTAGCTTGACTTTCCTATGCCATTCACATTTCTAAAATATTTCTTGTTTTGCATAAAATTTAAGAAAGATTTTTTTCCTGGAGTTAAACTGTTCTGCTGCTTATTTTTAGTGCTTTTCTCATTCAGTTACTTCTTGAGTGCTTGCCTACCATGTGCTGAGCATTGTGCTAAATATTGGAGATACAATGATTTGAAAAACAGACACAGAGATTGTAAAACAGTAGGGAAACGTAGAGGGTAGTAATAGAGATTATAATAGGGCAACCTGATCTACATCAGAAATTAGGGAAGTCTCTGAGAAAGTGAGATTTCAATATAGATGTAAAGGATGAGAAAGGAGTTAGCAAGGTAGAGTCAGAGAAAGACTATTACAGGCAGAATGGTTGGCTTATGTGGAGCTTCCAAGACAGGGAAAAGCTGAGCTTGTTCAGAGAACTAAAAGCCTTTAGCTAGAATGTGTCACTTGATGAGAGTGGGACACCAGAAAAAGCTATACAGTATGGTGTGGGCCAGAGTCCATTTTTAATCACATGGGTCTTGTTAAGGAGTTTAGATTTTATCCTAATGGGAAGTCATCAAAGATTTTAAGTAGGTGGCATGCTATAAACAGCTTTCTATTTTGTAAAGATCACTGTGTCTTCTGTGTAGAGGGTGGGTTAGAGGAGAGGAAGAGAGGTAGTGAGGAGTCCAGAGAGGAGGCTATTACAGTAGTCAGGGAAGATGTTGGTGGCTTGCACATGGTTAAAATGTGCATGATATCAGGGCTTGCTATAAATTAGTACATGTCATCAAATAATAAGAATTAATATGATTAGGCTTTCTTATTTTTTTCCACAAAATCTGCTATGATCTTTATATGAACACAACCCAGAAAGATAACATGAATACCACAAACGCAGGATATACACACACATGTATGTATACATAGTGGATAAATATACATGTACACATGCTCACATGCACACCATCTCCAAACAGAGTATTTAGTAAATTGTTTGAAGTTTAATCACTCTTACTGTCTTAAGTGCACTTAAGTTCAAATCTTTCTTTCATTTGTGTTAAGCTACTTCTGTGTTCAGTGCTATGCAAAAATTTTAAACCATGTGAAAAACTCACTTGTAAAGAAAAGCTACCAAGTACACATTATTTTACAGTCGTATGTTTAAATTATGCTAAATAAAACTTATATAAGTAAAACATCTATGTAACTGAACTTAGTGCCCCTCTACATTCTTCCTTATTTAATATCTGAATGCAGTCTCTCCTCCTGAGCTGCCTTCCCGGTTGTACATCTCTTTTGTCCTGAATAGAAATAGATTATTTACCAATTCTGGCATTAATGCCCAACTTCCTGCATGCCAAAAGATGATTGTTGGACACCTTTCCTTTGCAGGACTCCTTGTATTGTCAGTGACTGCTTAGATGGAATTCACCCTCTATTGATAACAGAAAGTATACCTTTACTACCCCTGCATTTCTTTTGTATTGATACTTCTCATTCTCATATCTGTCCGTCCCCTGCTTAGATACCTGGTTTTAGTTAATGATCACTTTGGTCAATGATTTCTCTAGCAGTCTTTAATCTCTTTCGATGCTAGCATTTTTGTCACCTTGAGCCTTAGAGTCCTTCATAGCTTCAAGTTTGTTATTATTTGTTTTTGGTTTGAGTCATTTTAAAACAGATAATGGACTTTTAATCTTTTTCACTAGACTGCTCTCCTTTTTTCTGACTCTAAGTAAATGTGATTGCTGTAAGCTATAGGAGACTTACAGAATCCTACGAATTTTTGGCTTAATAAAAGACCTTAAAAGTCATCCAGTCCAGCTTCCTCTTTAGACCCATTGCATCCTAGAATTAGAGACTGCTGGCATGTGCACCCCATACTCATCCCTTTGTGCCCTATGCCACATGTACTCATTCCAAGTCTATCATATCTCTTAGGACCCATCTCTCTCTCTCTCTGAAGTCTCTCTCAAGAATCCTTCCTGTTTTAAATACTACCCTTATTTAAATTCTATCTTTGTGAATCTAGTTTGCAAAGTACTGCTTTATATGTGTTCAGTTGTTGCTTTATAATTGCTTCTAAGTTGGTTTTTTACACATATACTTGGGGAAGATTGTGCTTTTAATTTTTTTACTATTAGTTAAAAGTATCATCAAAAGTATATTGGCTTTATATGCTACAGGTACAAAAACTGCAGAATACTGATGAGGTTCTTCTGTTTCTGAGCAGTGTGATTACAAAAACTCATTCAAGTCCATTTGTCCATGATACTAAAGTGACATAGAGGGATTTCTATTTCTGTCATGTCTATCAATTAAGTAATGAGTTGTTCCTTCAAAGACTTAAGCTTTTCTCTTTACTAATAAATATTTAGGTGTAGTGGGGGGATTCCTAAATAGACTCATTTAGCATTTGTTGAAAACTACTGAGATAAGTGACACCTCCAACCCCACTGCCACTACCCTCCACCTTCAGCAGGACTTGTGGGGACTGCCAGCAGCTTCAGCTTCCATTATGGCCACACACCAGACTCTAATAATAGACAAATATACTCAAACCTTGAACCCCAGGATATCCATGACTTGGGACCAAAGTTTCTTCAGCAGTACTCTCATTACATCTAGATCTTAAGTTCTTGCATAGCTAGAGTAGTTAGATACTATTTTATTGTCAGATTAATCTTACAGCCTCACTCAGGTTTACCATTCTAATGCTCAGCAGTTCCGAGTTGCCTGCTGCTCAATGAACAAAGCTCTGATTCATTAGACTATATATATGTTTTTGGTCTAGATAGCTATATTGATATATATCTTTATATGTAATTTTACCTAAGTGTTATCATGCTCTACTTACTGTTTATAAGTTGCTTTCTATTTTTAGTCATTATATTATAGATTTTTTCCATATTAAGAAGCACAAATATACTTTTCTTTTTAATAATTGCAAAATCATCTATTATTTTCATATGTATAATCTTCTGTAACTTTTATAGATTAAACAAGAGGTTTTTTTGCTTGTTGGTTTTTGCTATTATAAATAAGGTAGCAATATACACCTTTAAATGTATTTTTTTACTTGTCTGCTTATTAATATGAAAAACTTTACACATCACCCTTAATGATGTATGAAGGTAGAAGTACTCAGCATTAGGATATTATTTAGAATGCTGGACATATATTTCAATTGTCATACACACACACACACACACAGAGTTATATTAGTAATTCACATACATGTGAATTTTCTTTATATTTCAACCAATAATAATACTAACCGTTAAACGTATTCAATTCTTTGTGAGGATGAGACAGACATTACATTTTACATCCATTTTTTTATCCACAAAATTACTCTTTATCTGTTTAATCAGCCATCAAATATCAAATATTTCTTGAGTACCAACCATGTACCAGTTACTGTTTTACCTGTCTTCAGGGAACTTGTACTGGAAGAAGTGATCAATAAATATATAAACAAATATATTTAATACAATGTCAGATAGTGATAAATATCTACCTGTGAAGTAAGCTCTGTTTTTTTTCTAATCCACATCTTATGTATGAGAAAACTGAGGTTTAGAAAGAAGTATGCTTAAGGCCACACCAGCTCTGTGTGGCTTCATAGCAGGAGTGCTCAAATACCCCCCCCACTTTTTCAAGTATTAATACACATAGTACTAAGGAAGACTTACCTAATGTTTCCTTATTCATTGCATTGTCATGCCTCTGAATTATAATCATCAACTGCACATACAATATGAAAGCTGTCAGATGTAGACATTAGGAAGAATCTGCTTAAACTAAGTATATTGTTTGAAAGTATTACTCTTGAATATGTACAGGATACAAATATTTGTATTTTCTTCTTTTTTGCCTCAAAACTGAGTATGTACCAAAATATTGTTAACTAATTACGAATACTAATTACCCAAAATACTGAGCGATCTAAAATAGTATTAAAATATTTAAATATCTTACAGGATAAGTCATTAAAACCTGTTAAAATTTAGTCATATTTAAGTAATTTTTATAGAGGTTATTTATAGAAATTGATATATGTTTTCATAATTTAAAACAAAGGTTCAATTCCAATGAAGGGTTCCATTATTCCTCACCTACCAAGACGTCATTTTGGTTCCTATGGTCAACTTCCGATGCCCTTCTCCTTCAGTCCATTAAATCAAGACTCATCCCCCCAGTTTTCTCCTGGATGCGCTACCTGTATTGTACCTCCTGGAGCAGGTGCAGTAATGATGCAGGAATGCCACTCCTCTCTGTTCAGTCTCAGGAAACATTTCTCAGGAAATGCTTTTGAAGCATTGAATTCCAAATGATGCATATGTTCTAAATCATTTTAATAACAAATCACTGGAATTATATTCTGATCTCTTCACTTTCATTGACTGATTTCTACTTGTCACTATATCCAATTTTTAAAACTACTTTATGAAATTTAGTAACAGTAATTATCCAGAATAGTAATATTCTTACTAAAAAAATGACATATGTTAAAACTGTTGATTTTGGAATACAAAGAAGTGAAACAGTATTTGAAACTATTTTATCAAAACGTTCTGAACTACTTATGCCCATTTAATCCTTTTTAACTCAAACTTTGCCAAATGACATCTGTTTTACTAAGCTGTGTCACTAGCTTCAACATTGTTATTTAGGACTTTGAAGCCAAAAGTACTGTTGCACTTCTTCAAAGAGGGAGAAACGTCACTTTCTCTTAATCACTCTTTCCTTTGTATAAATTGACTTTGTAGTAAATAAGGTTGTTTTCATGTTCTGGTAATCAAAAAGTTTCGGCAAAAATAGTTTCCTTGATCCTTATTAACACTGGCATTTGATGTTTTAATTTATATACTTTTGAAGGTCCTCGAAAATTTCCCCTTGCTCGAACTGAATCGCTTCTGATGAAAATGCGTTCAGTGGCAAATGATGAACTTCATGTGATGATGCAACAGAGAATGAGCCAAGAGAACCCTAGCCAAGCAACTGAAACAGAACTTGCACAGAGACTACAGAGGCTCACCATTTTAGCAGTCAATAGGATCATTTATCAAGGTAAGACTATAGGATTCATTTGTTTTTCCTCAGATTTTAAAATGAAAGAGAATTAATCTAAGAAGAAACTGGTTAGTTTTCAGATATTTAAGCAGCATATTTTTTAGTTCTTAACATCCATATTATTAAGAGTTTTTTTTTTATTTGGAATTGATAGTCTTGAATAAAAAGTTCCCTTTTTAATGTGTTCAATGATAGCCCAGATTGACCATTTTTAAACTATATGGCACTTCCAGTATGATCTTTTGAGATCATTGTAGATTCACATGTACTTAAGAAATAATACAAAGAGACCCTGTATACCCTTTACACAGCTTCCCCCAATGAATCTTGCAGAACTGTAGTATATTATCACTACCAGGTGAGTGACATCGATACAGTCAGCAGCATTTCCAGCACCAGGAGGATCCTTCACATTGCCCTTTTCTTAGTCACACCCACTTTCCTCTCATCCCCCCAGCCCCTCCTTAGCCCCGTAACCTCTCATCTGTCCTCCATTTGTATATTTTTGTCTCATCAAGAATGTTAAATAAATGGAATCATATAGTATGTAGCCTTTTGGAATGAGTTTTTTCACTCAGTATAATACTCTGGAGAGTCAATCTGGTTGTTGCATGTATCAATAGTTTGTTCCTTTTTTTTTTTTGCTGAGTGATATTTGTGGTATGGATGTGCCACAGTTTGTTTAACCTCTCACCTCTTGAAAGGCTTCTGGGTTGTTTCCACTTGTTGGCTGTTACAAATAAAGCCTCTGTCTGTAAGCATTTATGTGTAGGTTTTGTGTGAATATAAGTCTATTTTTCTGGAATAAGTGCCCAGGAGAGCAATTACTGCGTCATGGTAATTGCATATTTAGGTTTTGTTTTGTTTTGTTTTTTGAGTCAGAGTTTTGCTTTTGTTGCCCAGGATGGAGTGCAATGGCACGATGTTGGCTCATCGCAACCTCCGCCTCCTGGGTTCAAGCGATTCTCCTGCCTCGGCCTCCCAAGTAGTTGGGATTACAGGCATGCGCCACCACACTTGGCTAATTTTGTATTTTTAGTAGAGACAGAGTTTCTCCTTCTTGGTCAGGCTGGTCTTGAACTCCCTACCTCAGGTGATCCTCTAACTTTGGCCTTCCAAAGTGCTGGGATTACAGGCATGAGCCACCATACCTGGCCTACATACTTAGTTTTTTAAGAAACTGTCAAACTTTTCCAGAGTGGCTGTACAGTTTTACATTCCCATCAGCAATATATGAGAGGTCCCAGTTTCTTCACATCCTTACCTACTATTTGTTGTTGTCAATATTTTTTAGCCATTCTGACAGATGTATAGTGATATCTTATTGTGGTTTTAATTTGCATTTCCATATTTGCTAATGAATATATATGTACATACTTAAATTGTGATACTTAGAGCAATCACTTAAAAAAGATATTCAAAGAAATATACTCCAAACACTATAAATAATGTTCTCACCACACACACAAAAATGGTAACTATGTAAGGTGACAGATATGTTAACTAGCTTGATTATGGTGATTATTTGACAATGTATTTATATATCAAAACACCTTAGTTATATACAATTTCTGTTTGTCAATTGTATGCCAATAAAGCTGGAAATTGTTTTTTAAAAAACACTATAGATAAGACAATAGATAATGTAAAAAATTTCAGGTAACCCCAGGAAGACAGGACAAAGAAAACAGTAATTGTTAATCACTAGAAAAGCATGATAAACTCAAGGAATTTTTTTTTTTAATAGCTTTTTTACTTTACTTTTTTTTTTTTTTTTCTTTTTTTGAGACGGGTTCTCTGTCACCGAGGCTGGATTGCAGTGGTGTGATCTCAGCTCACTACAACCTCTACCTCCTGAGATCAAGCAGTCCTCTCATCTCAGCCTCCTGAGTAACTGGGACTACAGGTATACACCTCATGCCTGGCTAATTTTTGTATTTTTCTGGGGTTCCACCACATTGCCCAGGCTGACCTCGAACTCCTAGACTCGGGTGATCTGTCTGCCTTCACCTCCCACAGTGCTGGGATTACAGGCGTGAGCCACCATGCCCACCTTTTTTTTCCTTTGACTTTTCTAATGTACATTCTGTGCAACAGACTCCCAGATTAAACTCCGAAATTGAGCCATGATTATCACATATACAGCATGTAAATGGATATCACATGCAGAGAAACAGATCTTTAGATCTACTCATGTAAATATGACATGGTCTTTATATTTGATTTGTATAACAAGCTCATGGTTTGAACCATTTTGCAGTTTAACTTACCTTCATTAGTCAATTAAATATTAATTTAAAATTGCATGACATGCATTTTTAAATTTCTACATTATTTTATGTGAATTCACTTTCCACTACACTGTATCTGCCACATCTAATACACCTGATACACATTTAAATTGTGATAACTGAATTAGTAATTAAATACAATATTTTTACCAGCATTATTACTATTTATAATGGGTAGATAGCAGCGATATGACTAATTTTGTATTCTTTTTTTCAATGCAAAGAGTTTAATTCAGACATTATCGACATTTTGAGAACTCCAGAAAATGTAACTCAAAGCAAGACCTCAGTTCTCCAGACCGAAATTTCTGAGGAAAATATTCATCATGAACAGTCTTCTGTTTTCAATCCATTTCAGAAAGAAATTTTTACATATCTGGTAGAAGGATTCAAAGTATCTATTGTAAGTAAATTAATTATATGGTAAATGTTCATTCACACAAAGGGAATAGAGGTTTTTGTTGACTGTATTGTATATTTCAAAATTGTATTTCTTTGTGCTCTTACAGAGAGCTTTTTAAAACTCAGACAACTTGAATTTTAATTATAGAGTAATATATATTGCTAATTCACCCTTTCCAAAATGACTCATCTCATGTAGCATTGCTTTTTAAGCCTGTAACCCTAAAGGCTATTTTCTAGTGTTTAGTAAGATCAGCATCAGAAAAGAGTAGATCGTCATCATTGATGACTGCTATAAGCGTTTACATTAATTGTTTTTAAAGGACTATATTTATGGCTACTTGTTCTCAAATTTCTAAATTATTTTGAATTTTAGATCTTGGCCTAAGTGTGTCTAACACCTTCAAAATTATATAGAGAATACTGATAAGTGTCAGGGTTCATTTATCATCATCTCACTCGGGTTGCTGTGGGTCACTTACACTTGACACAATGGAACAGATCGGTCAGTTTACTCCATAGATAGCAAAGGCCAATCTGATTGTGGCAGATCTCATAAATCATGACATGCCAGTCCCTAAATCTAAACAAGATTTTGTTGGTTAGTTCTGAACAGCAAAACCAAGTGAGGATTCACTTAGAACTCAGTCACTCACACAGGACCCTTAGGACTAGATGTAATTAGAGAGGAGCAGTTTCCAAAACTCAGAATGAATTCTGAATGTACTGCTTCCAGTTTTAAACCAGAAACAGGTGATTTGATCAGCATTTGGCTAGGCTTTGTGGGACCTTAGTTAAAACAATTGGTTAATTGTTAGGGAATACTCTATGGTAAACCTATAAAGTAGTTTCCCCTTATCTTTGGGGAATACATTTCAGGACCCCCTGGTGAATGCCTGAAACCACAGATGCTACTGAAACCTATATATAACGTGTTTTTTCATATACATACATACCTATGATATAGTCTAATTTATGAATTAGGCATAGTAAGAGATTAACTATAATAAAACAACAATTATAACAATATACTTTACTAAAAGTTATGTGAATGTAGTCTCTCTCTTTTTACAATGAGTAAATCTCTTATTGTACAGTATTTAACTATTTTCAGACCATGATTGACTGTGGAAAGCAAAACCACAGGTAAGGGATATTGCTATCTGCAGTGCTTAATTTGTGATTATTGTACTCAGTAGTGTAGCACAATTCAAGTCTTTATTATGAATCTTTTCTCTTTTTATTGCAAAATCAGTGTAAGCTTATTTATCATTGTTCTTTCATAGTTTTTTTTTTAATTTATAATTTGTGAGCCCTTGGTAATTTTTTAATGGTTTAGGACATAAAATTTACCATTTTTACCATTTTTAAGGATACAATTCAGTGGCATTAATTATATTCATATTGCTGTGCAGCCATTGCCACCATCATCCATCTCTTGGAACTTTTTTCCTCCCCCGGAGATGGAATCTCATTCTGTCTCCCAGGCTAGAGAGCAGTGGCCCAATCTCGGCTCACTGCAACCTCCACCTCCCAGGTTCAAGGGATTCTCCTACCTCAGCCTCCCGAGTAGCTGGGATTACAGGTGCACACCACGACATCCAGCTAAGTTTTATATTTTTAGTAGAGATGGGGTTTCTGTCTGTTGGTCAGGCCGGTCTCATACTTCTGACCTCAGGTGATCCATCTGCCTCGGCCTCCCAAAGTGCTGGGATTACAGGCGTGAACCCTGCACCCAGCCAGAACTTTTAAATTATCCCAAAATGAAACTCTGGATCCAATAAATAATAACTTTTACCACCGTCTCCCCCATTACCCTGTAATCACTATTCTACTTTCTGTTTCTGTGAGTTTGACTGTTCTAGGTACCTACTGTAAATAGAAGCATACAATATTTGTCCTTTCATGTATGGCTTTTTTTTTTATTATTGTACTTTAGATTCTGGGATATATGTGCAGATCATGCAAGATTGTTGCATAGGTACATTCATGGCAAGGTGGTTTGCTGCCTCCATCCTTCCATCACTTATACCTGACATTTCTTCCCATGTTATCCCTCCCCCCTCCCACCTCCCGCTGTCCCTCCCCTAGCCACCCCCAACGGACCCCACTGTGTGATGCTCCCCTCTCTGTATCCACATAGTCTCATTGTTCTACACCTACCTACGAGTGAGAACATGCGGTGTTTGATTTTCTGTTCTTGTGTCAGTTTGCTTAGAATGATGGTTTCTGGCTTCATCCATGTCCCTATAAAGTACACAAACTCATTGTTTTTTATGGCTGCATAGTACTCCATGGTGTATATGTGCCACATTTTCTTTGTCCAGTCTATCATTGATAGGCATTTGGGTTGGTTCCAGGTCTTTGCTATTGTAAACAGTGCCGCAATGAACATACGTGTGCCTGTGTCTTTATAATAGAACGATTTATAGTCCTTTGGGTATATACCCAGTAATGGGATTGCTGGGTCAAATGGAATTTCTATTTCTAGGTCCTTGAGGAATCGCCACACTGTCTTCCACAATGGTTGAACTAATTTACACTCCCACCAACAGTATAAAAGTGTTTCTATTTCTCCACATCCTCTCCAGCATCTGTTGTCTCCAGATTTTTTAATGATTGCCATTCTAACTGGCATGAGATGGTATCTCAATGTGGTTTTGATTTGCATTTCTCTAATGACCAGTGATGATGAGCATTTTTTCATATGTTTGTTGGCTTCATATATGCCTTCTTTTGAAAAGCGTCTGTTCATATCCTTTGTGCACTTTTGGATGGATTTTGTTTTTTTTCTTATAAATCTGCTTTAGTTCTTTGTAGATTCTGGATATTAGCCCTTTGTCAGATAAATAGATTGCAAAAATTTTTTCCCATTCTTTTGGTTGCCAGTTCGCTCTAGTGATTGTTTCTTTTGCTGAACAGAAGCTCTGAAGTTTAGTTAGATCTCATTTGTCTACTTTGGCTTTTGTTGCCATTGCTTTTGGTGTTTTAGTCATGAAGTCCTTGCCTATGCCTATGTCCTGAATGGTTTTGCCTGGGTTTTTTTCTGGGGCTTTTGTGGTGTTATGTTTAAGTCCTTAATCCATCTGGAGTTAATTTCAGTATAAGGTGTCAGGAAGGGGTCCAGTTTCTGCTTTCTGCACATTGCTAGCGAATTTTCCCAACACCATTTATTAAACAGGGTATCCTTTCCTCATTGCTTGTTTTTGTCAGGTTTGTCAAAGATTACATGGTTGTAGATGTGTGGTGTTGCTTCCGAGGCCTCTGTTCTGTTCCATTGGTCTATAGCTCTGTTTTGATTACTGTTGCCTTGTAGTGGCTTATTTTATTTAGCATAGTGTCCTCAAGGGTCATCCATATGATAGCATGTGTCAGAATTTCCTTCCTTTTTAAGGATGAATAATATTCCATTGTAAATATATAGCACATTTTGTTTATCTGTTCATCCACTGATGGACCTTCAGATTGTTTCCACCTTTTGGCTATTTTGAGTGATGCTACTATGAATATTGTATGCCCATCTCTTTTAAACTCCTACTTGTATGGATATGTGTATCTCTTTCTAATTTTGACTATTAAAACCAATCTGGAATAAAACATGTTCTGTAATCTTCTTTAGAGTTGTGTTGAGTCTAGCATAGTATTGCTTAAGCAATCTGATCCTAATTCATTCCTATCTTGATTTTAGGGTCCAAGTAAAACCAGTGGTTCCAAGCAGCAGTGGACTAAAATTCTATGGTCTTGTAAGGAGACCTTCCGAATGCAGCTTGGGAGACTATTAGTGCATATTTTGTCACCAGCCCATGCTGCACAAGAGAGAAAGCAAATTTTTGAAATAGTTCATGAACCAAATCATCAGGAAATACTACGAGACTGTCTCAGCCCATCTCTACAAGTAAGTATCTCAGCTTTGATAAGATAAGTAAAACTTTTGGTGAAATATAAAGTCTGAATAAAACAAGAACTGAAATTAAACTGAATTTTCATGCCTAATTTATAATAATTTTCTTACCAAATTTAACCTAAGATCTTTCCTCAGGTGCTTTACACAGGCTCAATTTAACCTCTTTGTTTATTTCCCAATCTTATTTCTAGTGCTTAAATTAAGAAGTTCTGTATCAGAGTTTCTATCAGATACTTTGTAATGTGTTAACATATCTTAAAATGCTTTCTTTAAGGATTATTTGGAGGCTTTTTAAAAAGGCTTATATTACCTGTGAAACATCTATATTGAATAGCTCAAACAACAGTACATATAACATATCTCAAAAATATGTATAGTAAGTTAAAATAGAAGAAAAATTAATCATTTGGAATAATCAAACCCAAAATACCTAAAAGAATTTCAGAGTCTATAAAGTCTATCACTTCAACAGTGGTAGATGGAAAATTTAAAAGGCACATTAAACCATATTATAGGGGTATTTAACAGTTTCTTATAAAATTAAACATATATTTAACTTGTGACCATGTTATTCCATTTCTAGATATTTACTTAAAAGAGAAATTAAAACATGTTTATAAAAAGACTTGTTTAAGAATATCCATGGCAGCCTTTTTTCATAATGGCCAAAAACTAGAAATATTCAAATGCTTATCAACAGAAGAGTATACAAAGTGTGATTTCTTTATAACTGTAGAGAGAAATCTGTATAGACTATTCTACAGCTCTAAAAAGGAACAGACTACTGATACACCTATCATTATGGATGAATCTCAGAAACGTTGAGTAGGGAAAGGGACAGCCAAACACAAAGGAGCACAATCTGTGATTCTGTTCATCTGAAGTCCAAGAACAAGCAAAACCAAGATATGATGGTAGAATTCAGGACAGTAGTTGTCTCTGTGGAAGGGGGATGGTGAGAAAGGGAATTGACTGGAAAGGAGTTTAAGAGAAGCTTTTGGGGTGATAAAAATAAGATCTTATTTTGAGTAGTGGTTAAGTGGATGTATGCAGTTGTCAAAACTCTTAGAAACAGTTAATGTATGTATGTTTATTACATGTAAGTTCTACCTCAATAAAGAAGGTGAGAGAGGATATATTTAAAAAGATAATATCCTCTTTAATACATGGAAAACTCATATTAGGAGTCAAAACTATCTTGAAGGGATACTTGTAGGTGCTCTTTCCAGTATTAAGACACCTTCAAGTACACTGGAGGCAATGTCTTCCATTTCACAAGACAGAAGCATATTTAGCCTGTACTTTCCTTCTGTGGAGAACTTGAAGTGGTGCTTTTTTCTTTCCTTTATACTCAGCAAAGTTGCTCTCTATCAAAATTCAACTGTGGTGTTAACAGTCCACTTTTCCTCATACCAGTTTCCCTTCTCCACCACTTTGTGTCTGTCAGTGGTATCATTATTGAATTTCAGCCTGAAATATTGAACTGTTGTTGTCATTGACTTTTTCTTCTCTCTCTCATTCCATTTCATCACCAAGGCCAGTCATTTATTCACCCACAAAGACTGAGGATTCTTTAACCTAATAATTTTAGCAGCCACTGATGATAATTGTCAAGATATACTTTTTCATTAATGAGTTACAAAATAGTGATTTCTCTAAGTCTCTCATTCCATCAACATCTGTAAGCTCTGACTCTTCTATAGGGAGGAACTTTCCCTTGTCAACTGTTCAGCTACCTTTCTTTTTTCTCTCTTTTTTTTTTCACTGTTCAAGATTTATTGGGGGTTTTAGTTGGTATGACACTTGGATAGTTGGTTACATTGTTTATATGTAGATCTCTTTACATTATATGGTAATGTACACTGCTGCTATAGTTCACAAAATAAGATCCTTTGGAACAATTATGCACAAGACATGTAATATTAGATTTATACACTGGATCCCAGGATGTTACTGATTGGGAAAGAATGTTGAACTAGGCATGTTCAGTGAAGGAGCCAGGAAGTTATATAACACATGGTAAACATCCATCTGGTTCAAGGGGCAACCTCAGCATGTGCAGCATCGGCAGTCATGCCTCAGAGGTGGCAGAACTACATACTAACCAGTTTAGGGCTACTCAACACTAGTACCATCCAGCATCAAGATATAGCTGTAGGATTTTACAGACCGTTCCTATTTCTAACTTTAGGAATTGATGTTTTTCCTAGTCTATCTTAACATTCCTGCTTTAATCACAGATCAGATAAAAAGGACAACACGCACAACTTCCAGCTAAAATCCTGTTGTAGCTTAGACAGTGAAATGGTATGACATCAGAAGACTTTAAAATTGCAGCTCTTTTTGGATCGCCTAAGCATATCTGTACTTGTCTTCAAATGGGCCTCTTCCTTGGGAGTCAGAGTCGCCTTCACAAGGTCTGAGATTCCATTCTGTCCCAAGATGCAAGAAACACTGAAGAAGACATCAGCCTTTATATCATGGAGACCCTTAAGGTGGAAATTGGATGCACCCACCTAAGATTCTTCATTATACTTTCTGCCAAATCTGCCACAGAGAGTCCAGTGGCCCAGGATGTTTTTTAGCCTTTGAGTTTGATCACCTCCTAAGCACTCTCAACCACCTGCTTATGAACTTCTTTCCACTGTTCCTTATCTGTATCAGTCCCTAAATCTGGGTGCAGAGTCTTCAGGGAGACACCAGCAACATTCACTCCACTCCATACAGGCACACCAGAATCTCCATGATCCCAAGGACCCACCCATGACAGCTTAATGGGTGAACTCCCAGCCCTTCCCCCCATCAGGTAATGGAATCGGGCTGAATGCAGATTGCAGCCACTTCCAGTAACACGGTTTTTGGGAAAGCCACTTACCTTCCAAGCCACATAGGTCAAGATACCAACTGGATTTGAAACAATAAGCAACATGCAGTTTGGGCTGTATTTTACATTAGGAATGATGAATCTAAAGATGTTCACATTATGCTGAACCAAATTAAGATGGCTTTCTCCCTCTTGCTGACGTGCCCCAGCCATGGTATGACTAGCTTGTAGTTTGCGGTTACATTATAGTCTTTGCCAGCGACAGTCTTTGGTGTTCTAAGGAAAAGTCTACCATGTTAGAGATCCATCATCTCGCCCTTCGGTTTGTCTTCCATGACATCAACAAGAGCAAGTTTACCTGCCAAGTCCTTCATTAAGATACTGATGGCACAGGCCATGCCAACAGCACCAACCCCAACAACTGTAATCTTACTCTGGGGGGTCTGTTCATCCTTTAGAAGATTATGAATTGGCTGATCCTTGAGAGTTTCCATATTGGACTTGGAACCAGAAGGAATCAGGAATGCACATTGGGTGGGCATCACAGGGTGCGGCAATGAGATCTGGACTCGGAGGTAGGCTCCAGCCCCTTGGCTACCTTTAAGTACAGTCAGTCGAGGAAAGGCAGGAAAAATTCTGTTTCCTTCCCTGTTTATTAATTTTTAGAATGATGAGTTCATGCCCCTAGTGGCCTCTAATTTTTGTATTTGTTTTTATTTTTGGAGTGTCATTAGGAACTCAGGTATTGTAAAATAAGTGGCATGTGTTTTAGTCTATTGCAGTCATTATTCAGTTTGCTATTCAAATTAACACCTCTGTAGATTCAAGTTGTTGTGTCAACATGGCCTTTTTCATTTTAACAAGTTAATACAATTAAACTTCCTTGTTTTCTGGCACAGAAGAATGTCCCAGGCCCACCTTACACATTTCCTTCCCCAAACCTAAAACCTAACTTCCCTCCCAAGAAGGTTTTATTTCCTTTTCAGGTGATGATGGTATTTAGAGACTACAAATCTGGGGACTACGTATGTTTATTTCTACTGGGTTGTCATTTCTTTTCAGCCTTTTTTAGTGGACAAAAGTAGGAAATACGTATTTTTTTTTTAGAAAGAAAAATTATGAGTTTATACTGATACTTTCACTTTTTCTTGGATTTTTTAAAATTTGTATTTCTTATTAATGTTGATACCTTGGTTCCTAACGTTAACATAATCATTTATTTACTTTGTCTTTCTACATATATAACATTTTAAAAATAAGATGACCAACCTGATCGCTAATAACAATCCTGCTGAGTGCAGTTTAAGATGTCTTTGTGGTTCTTTTTGTCCTTAGCATATTATTATGGTTATACAGTGAAAATACTGTCTTATAAAAGCACTTAAAATAGTTTTCTTTATTTGGTCATGCCACCAGCTTCAACCAATGAGGTAGGTAGGTGGGCTTTTTTTTTTTTTTTTTTCAGTTTGTTTTATATGTTTAGGGATTCCTTTGGGTTTTTGTTTCCTTGCTTGATTTTGTTTTGATTAAACAAACGTGAAATGTCTACATGGTTCTAAGACCAATGTTGTGAAACAGCAAATTCAGAGAGGTTCTGGCTTTTATCCCTTCATCCTCCTCTTATTTTTTTCCCTCCCTCTGTAAGTAACTATTTTTTTCTTTGTAGATACAAGCAAATTTATGTATACATGTATTTATACATGTAAATATTCTCTCCCCTACTTCCCAACACAAAGAAAGATAACAAAATATACACACTCTTCTGCATCTTACTTTCTTCACTTAATATATCCTAGAGATCATTATTACATAGTAGTATAGAGTGATCTTTATGCCTTTTACAGCTGCATACATTTAATTTGTATTTCATTTGTAATCTGTCTGGGTTTTTAAGCCCCAGGCTTCATTTCTGCCGTCACAACTTGATTCTGATTAACTCTCCAGCCTGCAGACCCTTTTCTCTTCAAGATAATCACATCTTTTGTGTCTTGCAACCTCTTCACATCTTGTTTATTTTTACTATCAAGCTATTCTATTCATATTGTCCACCAGCATAGAACATCTCTCTCTCCTTTGTCTGTCTATATCCGCATTCTTTTTTTTTTTTTTTTTTTTGAGACTGAGTGTCCCTCTGTCACCAGGCTGAAGTACAGTGGTGTGACCTCGGCTCACTGCAACGTCTGCCTCCCAGGTTCAAGCGATCCTCCTGCCTCAGCCTCCCAAGTAGCTGGGACTACAGGTGTCCACCAACACACCTGGCTAATTTTTGTATTTTTAGTAGAGATGGGGTTTCACCATGTTGGCCAGGATGGTCTCGATCTCTTGACCTCGTAATCTGCCCGCCTCAGCCTCCCAAAGTGCTGGGATTACAGGCGTGAACCACTGTGCCTGGCCTCTATATTCCCATTCTAACCATTCATTTAGCCATAACCCAGATTACTCTATACCTTCTTCAAACCCTTTCTACCTTTCTGTAGTCCACTTAGAACTCTTCCTTCTTAGAACCTTCATTGAAAAGTAATATTTTATATATTTTAGCATTTTATTATTTTCTAAGGATTTTTATTTAACAGACTCAATTCCTTAAATCAGTTTTTTGATGGCTGAAAATAAGAAATTTTTTGTATCTATTCCAGTGACACCTTTTATAGTCCCTGAAATGATAATCAGTAAGTGATCAGAGGGTATTAAAATGAGATACTAGAAACAACTTCAGTGTTTAAGAAAATCATGTGTTTCTTTGGATATTCACAATGAATAAAAACATTTTTGATAGTTTTTCAAGATAATTTTAGAATGTCATTGAATACTAAACTGAAGTACTTTTAAAGTTATATCAAGAACATTACCTTTAAGACACACTTAGGAAAATCTTCTAGTCATTTACCATTTTTCTTTGTTTGCCAACTCTTTGGGCCTTTTACTCACGGAGCTTCTGTTCATCTTTTTCTTTTGGTCAGGTAGCAGCTGTCTCTAACTGATTTAAAATGTTGCATTAAAATGAGCTTTGCTATTTTCATCATTGCATATGTTCATCTTTTGCTTTTGGGAAATGACATGATGTGATTCAGCATGTTAATTTAAATATCACCCAAAATGTAATGATTTCCAGATCCATTTGCTGACATTTAATACTGTTCACAGTTTAAAATGTCATAAAACTAAATGCAGTGATATTTGTTTCAGTGCAGATTTTTAAAGTAAAATATATGTGTTTAACTTGTTGGCAAGATTATTGTCTAAATAATACACATTGTACACATTAGAATCTGGTGTAATATCTATAGCATGTAAGGGCCACTTAAAAAATCATGAATGAACATTTGGTTTAGGTTTGGTTTGTGCTGCAAAGGACAATTGTCATTACCTTAAGTAACCCTGTAAATTTTGGTTTTAGGGTCTGTTCTTAGAAGATTGGCTAAAACAACTCTTCCCTGGATATGCACATAGAACTATCTCTTTAGGTCTCACTGGTTTGAGAGTTTTTCATGTTTTGTTCTCCCTAGGGAGTAGTGAATACTTACAAGCTAAAAATAAGTTTTAGTTCTAGAAATTTTATCAATTTCTCTTGTACTAAGCAGAAATCAAAAGAAGAAGAGTAAATAAACTTTAAGGTCTAAAGGAAGCTTTCCCTTCTACTTCAGTCTTTCTGTGAGAAAAACTAAAACTTATCCTCCTTTATCCCAGTTTATTTCCTGCATTCCTTTAGCAACTTCTCTCCAAAATTATTACCCCAAAAGCTAGCTGGCTAGCTTGTTTGCTTTTTAAAATACATTTTATAAGAAAAAATGTCAAACATACTGAAAGTAGAAAGAATAGTATAATAAATACCATATAACCATCACCTAAATTTAACAGTTGTTACTATTTTTATCATATTGACAATTTCTTTTTCTGAACAATTTTAATATATATATAGAAATCATGATATTTTACCTCTAAATTCTTTTTTAAAAACATTTTCCTATGTAACCATCGCAACATTTTTACATCCAACAAAATTAGCATTAATCCTCTGTCATCAACTACTTAGTTCATAATCAGATTTCTATAATTACTCCCAGAATGTCTTCTGTAGGTGCTTTATTCAAATCAGATGCAACCAAATAGATCTAGCAATATAATTTAATTACTATTAAGTAATTTAGATGTAAGAATTAAAATTCTAAATGATTTTAAAATTGTTACTTTTTTTAAAGCATGGAGCCAAGTTAGTTTTATATTTGTCAGAGTTGATACATAATCACCAAGATGAATTGACTGAAGAAGAGCTAGACACAGCAGAACTGCTTATGAATGCTTTGAAGTTATGTGGTCACAAGTGCATCCCTCCCAGTGCATCAACAAAAGCAGACCTTATTAAAATGATCAAAGAGGTGAGTCAATGAAACCATAGTTCTTTCTTAGGAGATTCCATCATAGGTAATTAAAGAATGATTGACATTACATTTTTAAGAACAGAGTATCATTGATGATGAACTTGAAATGATTATTTTATTTTTTCCTATATATTATATTGCTTTTTTCTACAAGAGAAAAAATACGCTTATTTTAAGGAGCATTTTGTTCTCTGTGGTCATCATTATTCATCATCAGTATCCTTCGGTGAAGGAATTTTTAAAGTGACAACTAAGCTGAAGCATACCTTGTGTTAGGGGTTCTTTAATGAAAAAGCAAAATAAGGAAGCAAGCAACTATGTGTAAACTCTTCAAGTTTAGCAACCCTGGTTAGCCATTCTACTCTAACTTATGTAACCTAAATTGTATAGAAACAGAATTATAACATTGTTTAGGTGGTTTATTATATTATTCTGGTCTCCTAGGGACAATATTTTCTCCTTTGTTAACTGGGTTTTGAAATTGGTTTGTTGGGCTCTGTGCCAAAATTTTATGTAGTATAATATTATCTAAATCTTTTAGGAACAAAAGAAATATGAAACTGAAGAAGGAGTGAATAAAGCTGCTTGGCAGAAAACCGTTAGTAATAACCAACAAAGGTAATATTTTATGTGTTCCAAAGGCATGTCTTTTAGGAATCCATTAGATTTCATATATACTTTTAAAGTATCATGTTTTGATAAATACATTCTATGTATGCTTAGCTATGAACAATCTTACTTGTTTAGTCTCTTTCAGCGTCTGGATTCAAAATCAAAGGATATATCTAAAATAGCGGCAGATATCACCCAGGCAGTGTCCCTCTCCCAAGGAATTGAGAGAAAAAAGGTGATCCAGCATATCAGAGGAATGTATAAAGTAGATTTGAGCGCCAGCAGACATTGGCAGGAACTTATTCAGCAACTGACACATGATAGGTAAGCAACGGGAGGATGGTTAAAGTTGTCTTCCATGAAGATTTCAGATATTGATGTTAAACTGAATTTGTATTCCAGAATTCAGACTCATAAAATCGTGTCATTAGTTTAAACAATTTTTTGTTTAATCATTTGTGATTTTTTTTCGTCTTAAAGAATAATCATATGAGATTTTTTTTTAATTCTTGGGGAAGAAAAGTAATAAGAGGGGGCATTAGCTTGTCTAGATAGTAAAATTAGCTTAATTTTAAAACATGGACTTTGTAAAAGAATAGAGAAATCACTGAAACAGGACAACTGAGAAGAATGTCTTTTTTTTCTTTTTTTGAGATAAAGTCTCATTTTGTCGCCCAAGCTGTAGTACAATGGCACGATCTTGGCTTACTGCAACCCCCGCCTCCTGGATTCAAGCGATTCTCCTGCCTCAGCCTGCCAAGTAGCTAGGATTATAGGCGCCCACCACTGTACCTGACTAATTTTTGTATTTTTAGTAGAGACGGGGTTTTGCCATGTTGGCCAGACTGGTTTGGAACTCCTGATTTCAGGTGATCCACCCACCTCGGCCTCCCACAGTGCTGGGATTACAGGAGTGAGCCACCGCTACTGGCCTTTAAAAGTATCTTTTTTTAAACTAAGACAATACTTTAAAATATGTATTACAAATCATGAAAAGAGGGAAATTAAGGTATTATTCTCTAAATTTGGTT
Source organism: Plecturocebus donacophilus (assembly GCA_004027715.1). Classification (NCBI taxonomy): domain Eukaryota; kingdom Metazoa; phylum Chordata; class Mammalia; order Primates; family Pitheciidae; genus Plecturocebus; species Plecturocebus donacophilus. The sequence continues at coordinate 1,984 of PVKP010033667.1, read as the reverse complement.
AAGATAACTGATTCATATGACTTTGGTGTACTAAAATACACTAAACATTAGACACTAAAGTAGATTCCAGATAGATAAAAGAGTTAGACTCAAAAAGTTTATAAAGTAGAAGATAATAGGACATTTGTTAACTTTTAGAAGGATAGATGACTTTCAAAGCTCAAATGCTATAGAAGAAACTGCAAATAAATCAATGGCTTTTAACTTTGATTTTTTCCAGTGTATTTAGCAACCATAACAACAACAAAAAAGCCTGGAAATTTATTTTTAGCAAACTAAAAGTTATTTTTATTGTTTGAAAAACTTATACAGATTCTAAAGTAATATATTATGATACTAGAGGTTTGAATGACCAAAAGACATGAACACAATTCTCACATAAGACAAATTGAATTACCAAACACATGGGAAAATATTCAGTATTGCTAGAGGCTAATTTGGTTTTCTAGAACCTTTAGATACCACGTTGTACTTTTTATGTTAAAAAAAAAATATTTGGCTGCTAATATTCACAGCAGAATATTAGCTGTTCTTACTCAGAACTTTGGTGACACTGTATTTTGACACTATATATATTAGTAATCCTAACAAATTTTATTTCTAGCTTCATAGTGATTGTATCCTAAGGAAAATATTCAAAATCTGGAAGGCAGGCCAGTCACAGGGCCTCACATCTGTAGTCTAGTACTTTGGGAGGTTGTAAGGCTACAGTGAGCTGTGAATGTGCCACTGCATTTGGCCAGGGCAACATATTGAGACCCTGGCACACAAAAAAAGGAAAAGAAACATAAAATGTTTTATCTCTGCATTATTTATGCTAGTGTATGAATTAGAAATAAGTTATATATTAACAGTAATATGGTTAAATACATTATAATGCATCTACCTCCATAATGGGCAGCCATTCAAAATGATGAAATAAAGATCATACTGTTTCAGTAAAATAAAGCAGATTATAGAAAAATGATTATAATGATCATAACTATAGTTAAAAACAGATGCATGTTTTTTCTTTAAAAAACGGCAATAATCACTACCATTATTTTGGTATGTTTAGGATACGAATAAGTTCTAAAAGGATACGAATAAGTTCTATCTAGGATACATTTAGTTCTAAAAATGTATTTAATATGGTTTTCCTGTCTTCGTTCATCTAAGATACAAATTTATTTTAAAATCTTTTTAAAAATGTGACTCATACCGCAAAAAGAAACTGATTTTATTTGTTTCATTAGTGAGTAGGCAAAATGAGGCCGGGCAAGGTGGCTCACGCCTATAATCCCCACACTTTGGGAGGCACAGGTGGGTGGATCACTTGAGGCTAAGAGTTCGAGACAAGCCCGACCAACATAATGAAACTGTCTGTACTAAAAAAAATAGAAAAATTAGCCGGGCATGGTGGTGGGCACCTGTAATCCCAGCTACTTGGGAGGCTAAGGCAGGAGAATCGCTTGAGCCCAGGAGGCAGAGGTTACAGTGAGCCAAGATCACGCCACAGCACTCCAGCCTGGACAACACAGCAAGACACGGTCTCAAGCTCAAAAAAAAAAAAAAAAAAAAAAAAAGTATAAGAGATCCAAGATGGCCGATTAGCAACAGCTCAGGAATGTAGCTCCCAGTGAAAGCGCAGAGAACGAGTGGACACCGCACTTTTCGACGAATTTTTGTTGCCCACAGACCGGGAGATTCCTGGAGGAGGAGCCACACGGGTCGCCAGCGCGACTCTTTTGGCCGGGGCAGCTGTTTTGCCAGTGCCCCAGCGCGGCATTTCCCAGTGCGGAGTATACGGGACGGTCTGGCTCAGCTGGTCCCATCCCCACAAGGAAAACGGCAATTGGAAGCGCTGAGGACTGAGAGTTTCATAGCAAGCACAGCGAACCCGGGAAGGTCCGGTTCTGTGGGGAACAGGCGTCCGCCAAAGGAAAACTAAGAAACAGAAAAACTTCATCACCGGGGGAGAGAGATCCAAGATGGACGCGTAGCA
>PVKP010033666.1:0-24857 GCA_004027715.1 Plecturocebus donacophilus | reverse complement strand
TGTGGCTCCTCTGTCGGGAATCTCCCGGTCTGTGGGCAACAAAAATTCGTCGGAAAGTGCGGCGTCCACTCGTTCTCTGCGCTTTCACTGGGAGCTACATTCCTGAGCTGTTGCTAATCGGCCATCCTTCTTCTTAATTAACTAAGGACATCGAGAGGAACACAGCCCCAAGTGTAGTCCTGAGATGCTGTCTTGTGTTCCTAAGTGAAAGAAGGCTGTTCTGTGCCTTAGAGAAGTTATGTTTTAGGTAAGCTGCTTTGCAGCATGAGTTATAGTGCTTCTATAATTATAAACATAACTTTGATATATAGTGCTTCTATAACTATAAATAAAGGCACCTTATTTAACATATAGTTGATTCATTAACATGAGTTCAATGTTAATGAATCAGCTATATGTTAAATAAGGTGCCTTTAAACAGAAATATGCATAAAACAAGGTTATGTATTGATCAGTTGAAGAAAATGCTTTAGGAGCTCACGGGAACCTAACCGTGTATATCACCTGTGGACAATGCTTTAGTATTCACTAATTCAGTATTCACAACAGCATAACTATCATGAATAACAACAATTAAATGTATTTGTCATGTAATGGGCACTAACACTGATTGCCACTGATTTTATCAGATTAATTTTGTGCCATGTATAATGTTTTAAATTTAAGTTTTATATATTTCTTGTAAGTGTATATATATATATATATATTATGTATAGCCATGTTTAATAATTGATATATTTGTGAGTTCTTTATAAATTATTTTAGGGTAAAAAAAGGCATTTAGAAGACTTTATGTTTGGTTTGTACAATCTGAAACAGTAAAATTTAAAAAATATACATATATTCCTTGCCAAAATCAACCATATTTTTTATTTTAATAGCTTTCATTTAGTTTAATCTGATTAATAATTTTAAAATATATTTAAGAAAATTATAGCTCCAAAGATAGAAATTTATTTTACTGAAAACTGTAAGTAAGCCATATATGCTAACTCTGGTCACTCTGATATATATATTTTATGTCACTCTCCTTTTGAACCCCCAGTGTGTCTTTGCCTTAAAGAATTTTAATTTATCTTAGATTTATAGCGTTTTTATGGCAACTCTCCTGGCGTCCAGAGCCTATTAGACCTATTTGTATAGCTTTTAAGGCTAATTGATTGGCTTTTGATGCTTTTGCTGGAGGAATATCTTATTAAAATCAAATGGATGAATTAGCTAATTGTATTTAACATTTGAACGGATAAGTGAAAAGAGGAGGAAGAGACTCAAGTTGATTCAAAAGCAAAATGAAAAGAAAAGATAATTGGCATATTCTCCACATCTTTCCTCTGATCAACCAAATAGGAGACAAAATAGAGACTTGCCTTTGAATAGGAAGCAGATGTGCTAAGCATATTCTACAGATTTTGTTCACTGTTTTATCTTTAGATACTGATTTTTGTCTAGAGGAGAGTGTTGGAGCAACTGAAATGGAACTCATAACTTCAGCTTTTGATGGAAGTTGATGCCTGGCACTTTATGCTGTATTAATGCAAGGAATGCATTTTATTTCCTCCTATCTTTAGGCAAGCTGTTATTCCTCAACTGCACAGTCACTTTTAACTTAGATTTCTGAGAAACAAGGACAAAAGATTGACTCTTTGAGACCAGTTGCTGGCTAAGCCAGGCTTCTGAGCATCCCAGTTACTTGTCATGCAGCAGCTGTGTGGGAAAGTGTAAGCTATGCTGTGGAACAAATTTTGTAAAGGAAAAAAAATAAATTTCTTGATTTACTTGGTACAAATGTCTCTTTACTCAGAAAACCTTTACAAATGGTTATTGGGCATTCAGACATTTGTTTAGCACTCTATAATCTTATAAAGTGATTTCCATCAGGTGCCTTTTACTGAAACCCCGAGAGGTCAGGGGAAATCATAATTTCCTTGATGAGAAAGCTGAGGCCTAGAGAAGCTCCTTGTTGGGAGGCTTCCCCTCTAATTTCCTGGTCTGCTTCATAGGCTTCTTGCTTTTTTGGTTTTTGTTCTTTTTTTTTTTTTTTTTTTTAACATCCTTGCCTTGCTGCTGTGGAGAATGATTTCTATTTTGCAATAGCTTATGTTTTTTTCCTCTACAGGGATATTCCAATGCCTTTAGTCAGCTCAGGAGTAGAGCATGGTAACCTGAGAGAGCTGGCACTTGCAAGAATGAAAGACCTTGGAATACAGGTAAGAGCAAATATGGCTGTCAGGCCACAGCTGTTGAGAAAAAAGGGAATCTGAAATGCAAAAGACCTTTCTACTATCACACCTAAAACTAGACTTGTGGGTCAGGTCAGAAAGCCCCTGGATATTGAAGGTATGGTCACCTGCCCATGTTGGAGCTAAAGCCCGTGGTGCAGAGGCTGCTTCTGTTCCTTCATTCCCTTCTGTTTCCTTCTGCCTGCTCAGATTGCCAACTGCGTGCTCCACTCCAATTTCTAAAACCAGTTTTTCTTTTGAAGTATTCGGTGCTCAGTTCTTGACTGAAGAAAAAGGAGATGTGGTTCCTGAAAACAAAGCATCATTTGAAAAGACAAAGATTATGTGCGTGAAATAATTATCAGGACTCCTGTGGCCCCACATATACAGTCTCCCATTGCTCTGGCCATTGAAGTCCCTTCTTTGGTCACAGATACTTACTAAGCACCTCCTCTCTGCTGGCCCAGGATGTACAAAAAGCCCAAGAACCTGCAACTTTACAGTCTCTGTGGGAGATTCGTAAGTCATAGGAAGGTTTGAAACTCCGTGCTCAGGAACTTCTTAGAGCTGCTGAAGGGATAAACCAGGAGTGGTATTGAGACCAAGGGCTGACTCCTGGGATCTGCCCTCAGTGATTCTGGATCAGTAGGTTGGGATGGGACTGGTCTGTTTTTTATCCAGCGCTAGGTACGTGGTTCTCATGCCCAGTTCAAACATGGACCCCCACTTTGAAAGACATGGTTCCAAGGATTACATATTTGTACACAAGTGTTTGTGGATCTTAGACATTTTATTCTCTCACTCAAATTATTATGGAGAAAATTTTTCAGAAAATTGTTCAGGGGAGAGTTTGTGAACATTATTGGCTTATTCTACCAAAAAAAAAAAAGTGAACAATTTTATATTCTAGAAAAATAGCAAATGCATTTATGTAATTAATGGCACCAAATAAGATTGTGTGCCTGCTGTGCCTCCCAGGCTCCAGCTGTCCCTGTTGTCCATCTCCTCTCACCTCCAAGAAGGCCACTGACCTTCCAGAAAGCCAAGGTGACTGACCTGGCCTGCTTATCCCAACAGTCTCATTGTCAATCCATCTTCTTTAACCCTTGCCCCTCATAAGCCTTGTTATTCTCTATTAAGGTAAGCTGGAATTGAGTCTAAAGGCTGGAATTCAGTCATAGCCAAAAGATACCTAGTTTCTATAGGCAACATCTTTAGCAGAAAGTAAACACACACCAATCTCTGCCTTTAAAAAAGCATGCCAAAAGGAAAAAGAAACAGCATGCAGGTGTTCATTAAGAACATGGAGCAGTAATGCATTCCCATGCTAGCTAATATATAGAACTACTATAGTTCTACACAGCAGCTACATTAGGTAGATTAATAATTAGAGATCTGTCATTGTCATCTGCTGTACAATTTTTGTTTACTGGAATTCATGGACTCTACATCAGCAAAGCATTATTTTGAGCTAGTTCCTGGGGCATGGAAGTAGCTTTGGTTTTCTGCAACTGAATAATGAGCTCTTATTTTTCTCCTGTAACTCTGTACATATATAGCAGTCCTTCATACACATAGTATTAGTAGAAAAGCTTACGTGACATCATCAAATTTCCTACAGTGATCTTTTCTCACGGGAAGAAATGTTTATGGTTTGTTCTGTGGGGGGAAATAACACCATAGGATATGATATATAATTGAATAATTACAAGGATTTATAATAATGAAAAGCATTGGTCATTATAAATGTCTGGTAGCATAGCATGCACTGTGGGTTGTGGAATAGAAGCGAGAGCCGCATCACAGATGCCTGGCCATGCAGACCAGGCATTGCATTGGCATCATCTACAGGCAGCTCCGTGCTGCCTTGGATACTCAGAGAGCCATTTGTGATTGTGCTTCAGAGTATGTGATACATAGCTCTAGGTTCATTCTTTTCTTTCTCTTTCTACCTTTCTCTCTTTCTCTTTCTCTCTCTCTCTCTCTCTTTTCTTTTGTTTTCCCTTCCCATCCCTACCCCTCCCTTCCCTTGCCTTCATCCTTTCTTTCGCAGTGTCCGTCTTGCAAAAAAAAAAAAAAAGTCATCTTCAACATGTACTTTTTTGGTATTCCTAAAATGATACAAATACAGCGATGCTAAAAATGTTAACTGTCATAAAATGGAGAGGGTTTTTAAAATTTAGGAATTTGCTTTTTACTCTTCTACGTACGTACTTCTGGATTGTACTTTCAGATAGTTACATCCCCCAGGCAAACCTGTTTTTTACTTTTATGACTTAACATTCTTTACTGCTAAGATTATAGTACATATTGATTTTTTTGGAATTCTAAATTTATTTTAAAAGCAATACTACTTCATACATTCTCACTCTGGTTTCTCCATCCTCAGATTGATTAAAGGTGGCTTTATTTTTTCACCTCTTTACTACAAGTTATGTGCAAACTTAATTTTGAGCCCGGGGTTTGGCAGAGAGGTTTAAATAAAAATAAAGATTGAATTGGTTACCAGTTTTATATTTATGGCCCCTCACCAACCACTTTTTTTTTTGACAGTGTCGAGATGTGAGAACCAGAGAGGTTGGAATCCAAGAAATTCATCACAAAGTACGGCCATACCAGGTTAGTCTCTACATTTTGTAGAGGGGCCGGGTCCTGTCCTTACATCATTGCCAAATCTGGGCCCACATGTTTTTACCAAGGACAGAGCCCCAGAAGTCTAAGAGCAGAGACTGAGGATTAGATACCAGTGTCAAGCCATGAAAGCCAAATAGGAGAATTCTAGAAGAGCCAGGTTAGGAAAATGAAGTCTGAACCTCATTCTAGCCCAGCACTGTCCAATGGAACTTTCTGCAGTGTTGGATATGTTCTGTGATCTGAGCTATACAGTATGGTGGTGACTGTTGAGCGCTTGAAATGTGGCTTGTACAAATGAGGAACCAAATTTTTAGTTTTATTTAATTTTAATTAATTTAATTATAAATAGTCCCCTGTGACTACAGGCTCCATTCAGGAAGAGCATAGTATGATCTGCTTCTCTCTTATGTATAACTGTTCAACGGTTTCCCAATGGTGATAAGCGAATGAATAGATCAGCCCTTATCTACAGGGGCTCCACAAGAATTAAGTGTAATGCCTTAAGTCATTCATGGTATGTAATGAATTAACTTCTCTCTTATACTTGTATAATGTCTAGCTGTATGCCAAATTTTCTATAGGATTTGATTGTCTTGTAGAACCCCACTTGAGAAAGGCTGGAATCAGAAGATCTCTGCTTGATGTTTCTGTTCTCAGCATGAATTATTTAGTTGACATTTTTCACATTTAGGACCTTTTGAGGGAAAAAGTAGACCTAACACAATTTGTGCAGTTAAGCTATTTAGCAAACATTATTGAGAAGGAATGTGTGTTGGTCTGAATTGTTCACCTTGCTCTGGTTACCTTATGCCCATTCACCGAGTGTTTCTGGATGTGGCCATGTCCACGTGCATACCTTTCTCTGTGCATGCATATTGTTATATATGGCTTCTGTTTAGGCAAAGTATGAGAGCCATTTGTACAGTGAGCTGAAGAGCCAAGAGCCTGTGCAGACTGCTACCACAAAGCTTCCCCCAGAAGCTACCCTCTATGGTTGAATTTTCTTTAACCTGTTAATCCCATAATTATGCATATTTTAAGTGCCCTGTGGGATGCCATACTTCCTGGAAATTCCATCAAGGTGCAGTGACCAGCATCACATTTTTCTTCCCCAAAGATATGTTTCAGTGGAGGTGATAAGGACTAGAAGATGAAACCCACACCATTCAGCCCCTGACAGTTTTGAGGCAGAGGGGTGCTCCTGAAAGCTACATATGTAACGGGGTTTGAAATTTTACATTAGAGACTCTTCATGGAGAGTCGAATGCGTGGAAGCCTTTACTAAGTTGGGTCTCTGTAAGAGTCTCAAGGTTAATGAAGTTTAAGTATTTGTGAAATTATATGGTTGTTTTCCTTTTATAATAGTCCAAGAATAAGGTATGAACTTTAATTTTGGTGCTATTTGAGAGTAGACAAGTAAAAAGAAACATAATTAGTGATTATTCATTCCTTATCCCTAACTAGATATTAGCCTAAATCAATACATACAGTTTAAAAAAATGAATTTGGTTCTTTAATTTTGAATATTTTTTGTGGCCTTTTACTAAACAGGTTGAATTGGTAAGGAGAGATTATGTTGCAAATGGTGGCTGGGAAACGTTCTTGTCATACGAAGACCCAGATCAAGACATTTTGATTGGACTCCTACGATTACGCAAGTGTTCAGAGGAAACCTTCCGTTTTGAACTTGGGGGAGGTGTCTCCATAGTACGAGAGCTGCATGTGTATGGAAGTGTGGTCCCTGTGAGCAGCCGGGATCCAACCAAATTTCAGCATCAGGTATCCTGTATTCCATTTCTCTTTGACGTCTAAGAAACTGCCCAAGTAGGAAAACAGAAAAGGCATGGGGTGAAGAGAGGAGGAGAGGGGAAAGAAGCAGAGAAACAGAGGAGCCAGCTCCAAAATGGATAATTTAATAATTTTGTTCAGAGATGGTTTCTTTCCAAATTGTACCCTTTTGGGAGGAAAGGACAAACAGATTCAGTCATTTGGAACGTATCAGATTGAACCACATGGAATTGGTTTTTTTTTTGAGAGACTCTCGCTCTGTCACCCACGCTGGAGTGCAGTGGTGTGATCTCAGCTCACTGCAACCTCCACCTTCCAGGTTCAAGTGATTCTCCTGCCTCAGCCTCCCTAGTAGCCGGGATTACAGGTGTGCACCACCATGCCCAGCTAATTTTTGTATTTTTAGTAGAGAGGGGATTTTACCATGTTGCCCAGGCTGGTCTCAAACTCCTGACCTCAGGCGATCCACCCACCTCAGCCTCCCAAAGTGCTGAGATTACAGGCATGAGCCACTGCGCCCAGCCTGCAATTAGAATTTTTGAAAGTTAGAATGTCTAATACTGGCAATCTCATATGGGTCAGCTTATTGTGGAGTCCAGCTAGATCGTGATGGGAAAGCACTTACGAAATATTGAAATACTTCCTAAGGTTAAGGCATATCATACATAGGGGAACCCTATTCTAACCCTAGACAGCCTACCTTAATAATTAACTTTGTAAAATTTCCAGATGATATAAGCTCTAAAATGGATGATTTAATAATTTTGCCTGGTTTCTCAACTTGTTTAGAGAGTAGAGAGGTGGCCGGGAGTAGTGACTCACACCTATAATCCCAGCATTTTGGGAGGCCAAGGCAGGTGGATCACCTGAGTCAGGAGTTTGAGACCAGCTTAGCCAACACGGTGAAACAAACCCCATCTCTACTAAAAATACAAAAATTAGCTGGGCATGGTGGCACATGCCTGTAGTTCCAGCTACTTAGGAGGCTGAGGCAGGAGAATCACTTGAACCTGGGAGGTGGAGGTTGCAGTGAGCTGAGATTGAGCCAGAGTGATTTCACCCAATGCAGTGAGCCATTGCACTCCAGCCTGGGCAACAGAGGGAGATTCCGTATCAAATAAAAAAAAAGGTAGAGAGCTTACTAATAAATGAAAGACGTACTGCCCGAGACTTCCATCATTTACAGAGTGCCTAATTTATCTAAAAAGATAAGAGGGAATTACTGTCTTCCTGTGTGTACGGAGGGAATTACTGTCTTCCTGTATGTAGATGACATCATCCACAAAATACCTTTTGGTAGCCCTTGTTCAAGGGAATTACTGTCTTCCTGTGCGTAGATTACATCATCCACAAAAGACATTTTGGTAGCTCTTGTTTGAAAGTTACACTTTTTTAAATTGTCTGCTACAGCATACCTTTGGTTTGATTGGTTTCTTTTTCCTTTCTTCTACAATTGGACTTTTATCACTCTTATTTTAACAGATTTTAGTGACTACGAAAGTCTAGCCTTCTTGTTTTATGGACCCCTCTTAATGAACTTCCATTTTACTTCCCACTCCCCTTTGTTGCTCTGCGCAGGGATTTGGCATGCTGCTTATGGAGGAAGCAGAAAGAATAGCTAGAGAAGAACATGGATCTGGGAAAATCGCTGTGATATCAGGTAACCTGGGGAGGGTGAAGTGCATCATTCCTTCCCGTTTTGAACTTGGCACCACAGGGAAAACTGTATTGGTATCCTCTCGCTCTTGTTGATGGCTATTATGTTCAGAATTGGGCTGAGCTGACTGGTGAAGGACTTGTGCTCAAACAAAATTCACAGAAGCAGTTTAGTGGAATAGAGCTTTCCAAGCGCTCCAAGAGTCAGGACCTGTGACCCATGTCCCCTTTTCTGCACTTTCTGTCACATGGTCACCTCTCTTGTGCTGTGCCCAGTTACTCTATCTGAGGAAATGGAATTTGATGATACAGACAGGAGAAAATCATGGATGTTTTCTGCTATTGTGGAGATTATCACTATTGTTCAGAAATTAAAATAGAACCTTAGTTGCCAGTATGAGCTGTTTAAAGGCCATATTCTTACTCTTTCAGTTTTGTTCTTGGTGACTTTAACCATGGGGAAGATATTCCCCATGCTTGGGAGTGTACTGGGGGAAAAAGTTTTCTGCAGCCCTCTTAGGGTCCCTGTCTGGATCTGAAAATTAAACTGACAAAGACAGATTAACAGGGGAAAAACATACATGCTTATTTCATATACATTTTATGAAACAGGGAAGCCTAAAGACCCAGAGAAATGGCTAAGCCTGAGTGTTATACAAGTGCAAAGCATAGAAAACTATGACAGAACATAGGAGTAAGAGCTAAGGGTGATAAACAGGGACGTTTAGCAAGGCCTGTTCATTCAGATTCCTCAAGGTGCCCCTCTGCTTTCAGAAATGAAGGTGTTCGCTTGCTCCAGGTGGTATGAGGGCATCTGTTTCATGAGCATCTCATGATCTGCATCAGGGGAGAAGGAAGGGGGAGGTCAGAGGGTCCTTCCTGCATCTGCCATTTTCTGATTCCTTCACCTTAAGATACTCAGTATGCCAAGGCACCATGTTTTGGGGTAGTGTGTTCTGAACCCCATCGGGAGCTTCCCTATTTCTTATCTAGCACAGTAGGTCACTGGGGAAGTGGGCATGAAAAGGAAAACTCGGTGCAGCCTGTGTGAGTCGAGCAAGAAATGACATAGACCCCCCTTCACATCTGCTGTGTCGTACTGTATCCTTACAGATGTGGCTGTTGCCAGTAAGAAGCTAACAGGGTGAAAGCCAGGATCAAAATGGAGGTTATTTCCCATCCAGCACGTTTGGTTTCCCATAAGGCTAGTACATTCCTAAAGCTAAAATATGCCTTCTGAGAAAATCATCTCTTCTGAAAATGAAAGTTGAAATGAGGTTTTTTTAAAAAAAATCAGTAAGTTGTTGACAATCAATAAATCAATACCCATGTTCAGGTTTTAATGATTATAATTATGAAAATGTAATGACTCAAGCTCACTTATGATCATTTAGTGTGGTTGAGGTTTTTGGCATTCTCCAGAGAGAAACCTAAAGCTTTTTTTTTTTTTTTAAACATGTCTAGCTTTATTATTTTTTTTTCTGTTATCTTTCAAAGAAGAGGGAACTAAACAGGGGTCACCTGATTGGTACTGTTACCTATAATAAAAAAAGTTTACCTAGGCTGACTTGGAACCCCCTCTGCACATGCGTCTGTGTAGAGTTGAAAACACCTGAAATTTCCCGGGTCCCTTTTGCCAGAGCACTGTCAGTGTTCTGGTAAAGTACTTAAACTTCAGTGTGCCTCCACATTACCTGGAGATCTTGTGAAGATGCAGACTCTGACCTAGTGGGTCTGGGTGGGGCCTGAGAGCCTCTGTTTCTAGCCACCTCCCATGTGATACCTATGCTGTCTTCACACCACACTTTGTACACAAGCAAGGCTTGACAATTCTCTTCCAAATGTATTCTTTTCACTCACGGAGATAATGACAACCCTCTGTGATCCTGGCAGTTCTGCACTTAGTCTGATAATAGTCATGTGACTTTGTGGTGTCTGTGGGAACCTAATCAACGTTAAAACTGAAGAGCGTGCACATTCTATCTCTGCTCTACATTATTCCATCTGCCTTCATGACATCTGTGTCTTTTTAGAATGCTGCATGCAGAGAGGACCCCTGGCTTGCCTGAGGTCATATCCAATTGCTCATAAGAGCCTCAGTTTCTGCTGCTTATGAGCAGGGTGATTGCCATTTTCTAAGTGGAAATCTGCATCTGTTCTCTTTCTGCCACATCTATCTCCCTAGCTTTTTAATCATCATCTAAATAATAGCTCCATTTCAGATCACCTGCATGTAGAGTTTCTCAAATAACAAGAAGAGACTTGTTCAGAGTAATAGGGAAGAACGTTTCTCTGTGTCGGCTGGTACGATAGGTCTACTTTATTTCTATACAAGAGGTTTCTCTTGACCAGTCGGTTTCTGTAGGAACAGCCCTGGAATGCCTTCTTGGAATTCTAGTGAGTTCAGGAGGGAGGATGCCGTAAGCATTAAATTCCTGTTACCCTGCCTTGAAGCCCCACCGTTGCTATCTGCAGGGGAAACTACATAGGCCTTGACTTTCTGTTTGACTTAAGCTCTGTGTCACCCTTCAAATGAAAGAACTAAGAACCTATCTGGATGATGCCTTTTTATTTCTCCAGTTTGGTAATCTATTACTCTCCTATGTAAGTTTCTGAATCAGATGCTGGAGAAGTCTATTATTCAGAACTTCAAGGAGGGAAGATAGGAAGAGCTTATTATTATGTCGTGATTTTAATGTTGTGTTTTTGCATTTTGACTTTGGTTTTTCTGATGTGAGTACAATTATGTGTGTGCATGTGTTTTCGTTTTTTGTAAATAGTCAGTTATTCTAAGATAATACTTTGAATGAAAATCTCTTTATGACAGTGCTGGTGTCCGTGGGCTGCATTTTGTCAAAGTTACCTCATTAGATTAGCTGAGAAGAGGCACTGATTTGGGCACTGGGGGGAGGACAGCTTGCCGGGATTCCATTCCTGCTCTGCCAGTAGCTCTTCTTGTCATCTAGGATAATTTTACTTGCTAGCCTTGGGCTTTATTTCCTTATTGAAAACAAGTGGATGTGGTTATCCTTTCCAGTTCTCACTCTAGAATTCTAGCCCTTAGAATCTTCTTTAGCTCTCAACATGACCAATTTTGTTTTCTTGATTAAACTGTAGGTGGGTCCTTTTCTGGTGCCATGTTAAGAGACCCTTTAATTTCATCAATAGATCTCAGTCTCATTGTAGGTTGGGTGTTTGCTGATGAAAATAGTGATAGTTTCCCATAGGTATTTAATCCTATGATTTGTGAATGAGTATTAACTTAGGTCACAACTGGTGACACTGTTTGCCCTAAGTGTTCTCCTTTTTTTCTGACCTTGTCCTCAGTTTGTGAATCCATCCTTGTTCCAGCTATGCGGGCTTTTGTATAAATTGTACACAGTGGTGGCCTAGATACTCTGTCCTGGCATAGCTAGTAAGCCTGAGTAAGGGAAAGACAGAATCATTTATCATTTTGGTTACTCTTGTGTAAGAGTAATGTGTTTAGGTAGATTTTTTTTAATTGCGTTTTGATTCATTATGATTTTCCTTCATTTGTCAGGAGATTTTCTCTGTAACTTGGGTTTATAATGTTGGATTCTGCCTCTAGTCAATATTATTAGCTACATAGTAGATCTGATTTGAGTCACTACAGAAAGACTCTGGGTATTCTTTTTTCCGTATTTAAAAACAAATTGGTTTCTTATCTGTGTTACTTCACTAGATTTTGTTTATAGGTATACACTGTGTATTTTATAGCAGATTATCTTTTTAAAAAGATGACTCTCTTTATGGCTACATGAGAAAATTGAAAACTTTCTCATATATCAAAATCAAATGAAGCAATTTCTCCTGAAAGAGAGGCCTTTAAGTTTATTCTGTTTTTTCCTTTGAACTGCGTTTGAAAGTGAACCATCAACTCTAAATGTGAAAATGAAAGCAAAAATGAAATGTTTAGTTTCATCGGCATCAGAATCACTGTGTATCAAGGGGTCACATTTGAAATGAAGAGTCGTATGCAGTGTTGCCCTGCCCTTCAGGAATTTTTGCGTTGGGCTGGGAAACTCTCACCTTCCCCTCGTTGATTGCCTTTGACTGCAGAGGAAGATAAGTTTCTTCCTACTTAGACTCCAGATTAGTTCATCACTCAAGACTAATTACTTCACAGTAAGAAAATATTCTTTTTCTACATATAAAAATGAACAAATCAGTGTTATAAGAACCATCAGTTTATAAAATAATGTGTAGGCAGGAAATAACAGCTAATTGCTGCCAAATATCTAAGCAATTAATTAGTCCCTATTAATTCCAAGTGGTATCATTTGCCAGCTTAGCCCGTATAGCTTCTATCAACACACATCTGTTCAAGGTTGACAAATTGTATTTACTTAAAAACCATGTTTATCTACTTGGGTGATCAGCTTTCTTTTAAAAATGTTAAGATGAGCGGTTTTTCTCTCTCCTCTCTCACGATGTAAAGTGCAACGAATTATACTGGAGAAGCTAACCACAACATCTGAAATGCCATCACTAATAATCACCATGGAAACAGAGATCTCTGATGTCATACTGCCCGTACCATTTCCAAAAGGGCAAATATAATCTTGATAGTCACTATTTAAAAAGCCATTTAACACCCCCAACAGAATGAGTCTTTTTCTTCTGGCAATTTTGGCTAGGTATCAGAACCAATCGTGTGACTGTTTCAGTTTGCCGAGCTAATTGCTATGCAGCAAGATGAACAGCTATTCCCCAAGCTCCTCTGACTACCTTCGTCATAAGCACTATTCTATTTGTGTCCTTTCAAGTAGAAAATTAATATGGCCATTGGCCAAGAATTGTACAAGGCCAATGGATCGCACAGTGATGGTGAGAAATGAGGAAAAGGTCTGAATGGTTGATAACAGAAATCACTAAAGTCAGAGACCGATAGCCATTGTGTTTAAATCTATTAAAAAGCCAGAGAAGGGGAGAGGAGAGAAGAATTTAAATATAGGGTGAGTAAACGAGTCACTGTGGAGATAAGATCATCCTTAATCATGACGGTCTTAGTTATATGACCCCAAAACTACATCACAGTGTCCCCTGGTCAGAAAATAAATGTACCTGTGCCTTATATAACCCAGTATGGCTTTCTAGGACTGCAGTTAGTGGTCTTGTTTGCCAGAACCACTGATTAATAAAATCATATGTGGGCAGAAAACAGCAGTTGTTTCTGTTGAAACATTTAAACTGCAAATGGCTGAGATTTCCTTATTGGACCTTCACTCTGTCTCTCAGGCTACTGCACATCTCCCTCAGTTTCAGGGGAAGGTAGTTTTATTCCTTGCATTATAATCTAGTTGAAAAGAGGTACATTTGTAACTAGGCTTGTCTGATAATGGACTCATAATCCTTACCAAAATGTCTGGAAAAGCATTTCTTCACTGTAGCATATCTATTTGCTAATGGATTCAGGAAGCCTGCCAAATGCAGACCAGTTTGTGCCACCTGCACGTGTGTTAATCTGGGACTTAACAGAAAGGAAGGGAAAGAGTGTTTGCCCTTTTGTACTCTGTGCTTTAGTCCTTTACATCATTTATCTTTGTGACAAATTATCCCCTAAATGTTCCCTAATTAAATGTACATTTTCTGGGTTCTGTAGATTCCTGTTCCATTTTGGTATTCTAACAATGATCATATATGTTTCTCTTTTGGTACGTGTTCCAGTAGTATTTTTTAAATCATTATTAATATCTTTTTAAAGACAATACAATGTATTTACTACAAGAATGCTATTAATTTCAGCATCATCATTAGTCAGACTAGCATCGATTACATGGAATACTACTTTGCTAGATCATGAATTAGCTGAATATTTGCTAATTGGTGTCTGTTGCAGCTGTACTGTGGCAGCAGCATTGCATAGCTCCTTCCAGGAATCTGTATTCCATGACTTGACATTTACTCTGTTTGTAGGTGAAGCAGGTACCAGTATGTAGTACACCGCACATCAAGTGCATTAGACCATGTCTCACTTGGCATCACAGACTGTTAATTAGTACACATGTTTTGAATATTATTGAATAGGCCACTAATGAGCTTCTACTGTTTGGATCTTGGAGGCAACTGAATTTTTTGTGACGTTTCCCAAGCAGAAGCTAGTGATACTGATTTGGAGTGGCTGATTGGCATTTGAAGAACAGCATTTGGCAAATGTTCTTGCTAATCCCAGGTCCATGCAGTCCAGCCTCTTATGTTTCAGAGTGTGCACACTGAGATCTTCAAGTCCAGCCTTGCTAATGTAGACACACAGCACGTTTATAGACTTTTTCTCCCCATTCTTGTTCCTCTTAGTTTATGCATATAGGGAATGATGGTCTTATTCCTTTGCTTAGGAGGAGTAGGATTATATCATGTGATTTCTGATAACATTCTTGAAAGGTCTGAGAGCTTTGAGATGAATGACTACCTTTATTTAAAATTAGACACTTCACAACACTTGACAGGCTTTTTTTCTGAGGAAGGAAGCTCTCTCCAAAAGCGACCTACCCTACACTGGGCACCACCAGCTGTCTATCAGAAAGTCTGTTTTCATAGTTTGTTGCAACATTGACTCCTTGTCAATGTCACTTTAATATGAGTAGTAGTGTTCTTTTCTCTAAATATTTGACATTGCCTTAATTCATTGAGTTTGATAAAGCTTTTCTATTTTAGATCTGTTAGAGGCAGGGATTTGGCAACTTCTCCTTTGGTGAACAGGTATTACAGAATAAAGCTGGAAGATATTGGTGCTACCTTCCTTCATAGCAACCAAGATACTAGTTTTGTAGAGCCTTTTAGTTTAGAGATTTCTGATTCCAATAGAACACGCAAGGAATTTCTTATTCTTCAGTTGGCCTGGCTTAAGCTGTTTGTTGTCTCTGACCAACAGCTCACATTTCTAAGACCGTGTCTGTTGGACTTAGAATTGTAGATAGATTGTGGCCATAGGATAATTTCCTTATGCACCACATCCTCTACTCCTTAAGCAGGACACTGTCCACTTGGCCACCATTCATGAATGAATTGCTGGCGTTCAGTAGAGCAGTCCCCATGCCCCTGATCTCTACCCTGTATGATCTGTTGCCTCACTGCAAATCCTAATAATTAGTGATTGTTCTGGTTATTTATTATTATATAACATGCCACCCAAATTTTAGTGCTTAAACCACAACCATTTTATATACGTAATGATTCTGTGGGTGAGAAATTCAGCAGGCCATAGAAGGGATAGTTCTTCTCTGTTCCGTGATGTCAAGGGCTTCAGCTGGCTTAAATGGCAGTCAGTTGACTGGGATGGTGTGTCTGGAGTTTCAGTTCTGATTGGGGCTGTCAACATGAGCAGCTTGGTTCTTGTCCACGTGTCTGCTCCACATGGCTTGGGCTTCTTAATAGCATGATGGCTGGGTTCTAAGAGAAAGGAACAAAGGCCTGATCTTAGAAGTCCTAGAATATCTATAGTAGTTATCTGTCATTGTATAATAAATTACCCCAAAACTTAGTGGCTAAGAAGCATTTATTGTCTTGTGGTTTCTATAGCAGGAATCTGAGAGTGACTGAACTGGGTGCCTCTGGCTCAGCATCTCTCACAAGGCTGTAGTCAAGGTGTCAGCTGGGGCTGGGGGCTGTAATCATCTCAAGGGTCCATTGGAGCGGAAGGATCCCCTGCCATGTTCACTGTGCAGTTTTTGACAGGCATCGGTCATAAGCTGTTGGTCTTAGGACTGTGGTTCCTCACATGCTTCGTGGGTCCCTTTACATGGCTGCTTGTCATATCATGTGACAGCTTGCCCTCTCAGTGGGAGTGGTGAGACAGTGCCCATTCAAGATGGCAACCATAGTATTTTTATAACCTAATCTCCGAAGAGTGTTAATGAGTCCAGCTCACCCTCAGGGGGAAGGGATTACACAAGACTGTGAATACCCTAGGTGGTGAACTTTGGAGGTCATTTTTAGAGACGGCCTACCACAATGTATCTTCTGCCCAGTTCTTTTGATTGGAGTCACTGGGCCGGGCTAGATTTCTTTAAAGGGAGAGGAAGTAAATTCCATCTCTGTAAGGGAGAAGGCAGCCATCTTTGGATGCTGTCAACTGCAGTACTAGAAAACGTCTCCATTGCTTCGTAATTAGTAGGCATCCAGTAACTCTAATGCCTTCTCCAAAGATAGACCCTTTGGGCAAACCTAAATTCAAGAGTTCTTGACCCAGCCCTAGTATCAGATTTTCATATGGTCAGTCATGGCAACACAGTCACACCTCACACTTTCCTAGGCAGAGCTTGGCAGGCCCAACAGAACTCAGCCTGCACCTGACCCTTTGTGTGCCATCTCTCTTCCACAAAGACATGCCTCTCTGTTTCTCCTTGCAAGCCTATTTTATACCTGATGCTTTAGGTGCATGTGCTGGTCATTTACTTTTCTCCTAGGTGATGGAACATAGAAGCCTGTCTTTGGGCTGAGGATACAGGGTTTCCCTCTGGAGGCTTCCTACCCTTAGCTACTTATTCTTCCCCACAAACACTTGGAGAAATTTTATGCACTGTAAGAATTTTTTTTCATTTGGGAAGTTGGTAAGTTGTAACATAGAATTTGCCATTTTAACTATTTTTAAGTGTATAAATCAATGGCATTATTTACATTTACAATGTTGTACGACCATCATTTCCAGAATTTTTGACACCGTAAACAAACTGTGAACCCATTAAGCGTAACTCCTAGCTCTCCCCACAGTGCTCTAATCTACTTTCTGTCTCTTGAAGTGGAATCGTACAATAGCTATTCTTTTGTGTCTGGGTTGTTTCACTTACCATAATGTCTTCAGTGCTCATCTGAGCTGTAGCATGTCTCAGAATTTGCTTCCTTGTTACAGTGTAATAATATTACATTACCTGTGTACACTACATTTGGCTTATCTTCTATCAGTCCCATAGACATTTCGGTTGTTGCTACCTTTTGGCTGTTGTCAATAGTATTGCAGGGTATACAAGTACCTGTTTGAGTTCCACTTTCATTTCTTTTGCATATCTACCCAGAAGTGTAATTGCTGAGTCAAGTTGAACTCCTGTGTTTAACTTTTTGAGGAACCACCAAACTATTTTCCGCAGTAACTGCACCGTTTTTCATTCCCACCCGCAGCACACAAGGATTTCAGTTTCTCTACGTCTATGCCTACACTTAAGATTTTTATTTTTTTAATAGCCATCCTAGTGGTATAAAATGGTATTCTGTGGGAGCAGAGTTGACTTATATTTCCATAATGATTAATGATGTTGAACGTCTTTGACATTTTTATCTTCTTTAGATGTCTGTTCAGGTCTGTTGCCCATTTTTTAACTGGATTGTTTGTCTTTTTGTTGTTGAGTTATAGGAGTTCTTTATATTTTCTAAATATTAGACCTTTGTAAGATAGGTGATCTACAGATGTTTTCTTCTGTGCTGTGGGTTGCCTTTTCACTTTCTTGATACTTTCCTTTGATGCATAAAGGTTTGTAATTTTAATGAAGTTCAGTTGATCTGTTTTACTTTTGTTGTTTGTGCTTTTAGTGTTATATTTAAGAAACCATTGCCAAGGCCAAAGACATGAAGATTTTTCTCTTTGTTTTCTTCCAAGGGCTTTATATAAAGTTATAGCTCTCAAATTTAGATCTTTGACCTATTTTGAGTTCATTTTTGTACATGACGTAAGAGTCTAATTTAATTCTTTTGCATGTGGATATCCAGTTTTTCTAGCACCACTTGTGAGAGAGACGTTTCTTTCCCCATTGAATACTCTTGGTATCCTTGTCAGAAATCAATTGAAAAGAGAAGTGAAAGTTTATTTCTGGGCTCTTTGTTCTATTTTGTTGGCCTATAAGTCTATCTTTACATCAGTACCATACTGTTTTAATTACTGTAGCTTTGTAGTAGTTGGGAAGTATGTGTCTCCAACTTTGTGTTTCTTTTTCAAGATTGTTTCTGGCAATCTGGGGTTTTGTGAAATTCCATATGATTTTTCACATGGCTGTTTTTATTTCAGCAAAAACCACCATTGGGATTTTGATAGGGATTGCACTGAATCTGTACATGGCTTTGGGTACTATCATCATCTTAACAATGTTAAGTCTTCCCATCCACGAACACAGGATATCCTTCCATTTATTTAGTCTTTTTTAATTTCTTTTAGCAGTGTGCCAGAAATAAATTTCTTTTAGCAGTGTGCTAATCTTGCACCTCCTTGCTTAAATTTATTCCAAGATATTTTACCCTTTTGATGCTATTG
The DNA here is from genome assembly GCA_004027715.1 of Plecturocebus donacophilus. Taxonomy (NCBI): domain Eukaryota; kingdom Metazoa; phylum Chordata; class Mammalia; order Primates; family Pitheciidae; genus Plecturocebus; species Plecturocebus donacophilus. The sequence continues at coordinate 6,302 of PVKP010033666.1, read as the reverse complement.
TAAATGAGATTTTTTAAATTTTGGTTTTGGAATGTTCATTAGCATACAGAAATAAAACTGATTTTTCTTCCATATTGATTTTGTATTGTGCAACTTTGCTAAATTTATTAGCTCCAATAATTTTGGGTGTGTGTGGATTCTTTAGCATTTTCTACATATAAGATCATGTCATCTTAAATAGAGATAATGTTAGTTATTCCTATCCAGTTTGGGTGCCTTTTATTTTTTATTCTTGCCTAATTCCTCTGGCCAGAACTTTCAGTACTGTGATGAAAATGGGCAGCCTTATCTGGCTTCTGATCTTAGGAGGAGAAGTTTCTGTTTTTCACTCTTGAGCATGATATTATCTATGAGTTTTTCACGTATGGCCTTTACAATGTTAAGGAAGTTCCCTTCTATGCTAATTTATTGGGTGTTTTTATCATGAATGGGTTTCATCAAATGCTTTTTCTGCATTTGAGCTGATTGTATGATTTTTTCCCCCTTAATTCTGTTATGGTGTATTACATTGATTTTTATATGTTGAACTTCTCCTTGCATTCCAGGAGTAAATACCACTTGGTTGTGGTATATAATCCTTTTAATATGCTGCTGAATTCAGTTTGCTAATATTTTGTTGAGGAGTTTGGTATCTGTATTCTTAAGGGATGATGGTATGTAGTTTTCTTTGTAGTGTCTGTATCTGGCTTCAGTAACAGGGTAATGCTGACTTTATAAAATGAATTACGAGGTGTCCTTCCTCTTCAGTTTTTTGCAAGTATTTGAGAAGGATTGGTATTAATTCTTCTTTGTTTAGTATGATTTACCAGTAAAACCATCTGTCTGGGCTTTTCCTTGTTGGGACCTTTATTACTGATTCAGTTTCTTATTATAGATTTATGTAGACTTTGTTTCTTTATGAGTCAGTTTTTATATGTTTCTAGAAATTTCTTTCATCTAGGTTATCCAACATGTTGGTGTACAGTTGGTATTCTCTTATAGAATCCTTTTGATTTCTGTACAGTAAGTAGTTATGCCCCCTCTTTTCTGTTTTTGTGATTTGAGGGTTAAAAGAAATTAGATTGGGTTAAAAGAAAAACCCAATCTAAGGTAAACATTGCTCGTTTTCTTGATCTTTTCAAAGAATGAACTTTTGGTTCTGTTTTTTTTTTTTTTCTATTCTCTATCTTCACTCTAATCTACTATTTCCTTCCTTCTGCTAGCTTTGGGTTTTGTTTGCTCTTTTTCCCCCACCCCCCAACCCCCCAGTTCCTTAAAGTGTAGAGTAGGTTATTGATTTCAGATATATCTGCTTCCTAAATCCCAAATGTGATCATAGATATCTACTTTTTTAATGTGAGTATTCACAGCTGTAGGTTTCCCTCTGAGCACTGTTTTTGCTACATCTCATAAGTTTTGGAATGTTGCATTTTGTCTAATTTTCCTTGTGATTTCTTCTTTAGCCCATTGGTTAAGAATGTGGTGTTTAATTTCTGTATATTTATGAGTTTTCCAGTTTCCATCTGTTATTCTAGTTTCACTTCTTTGTGATCAGAAAAGGCATTTTATATAATTTCAGTCTTTTTAAATTTATTAAGACATGTTTTCTTGACCTGATATATGATGTATCCTGGAGAATGTTCTGTATGCACTTGTGGAAAATGTACATTCTGCTGTTAGTGGTAGCATGTTCTATATATGTCTGTTAGATTTAAGTGGTTTGAAGTGTTCTAGTTCACTCTTTCCTTATTGATCATTTGTCTTAATTTTTCTATGTATTGTTGAAAGTAGATATTGAAGTATCCAACTCTTAATGTAGAACTATTTATTTCTCCCTTAAGTCCTGTCAAGTTTTGCTTCATATATTTTGGGGCTCTGCTGTTAGGTGCATATATGTGTTTATAATTATATAAATCTTCCAGATAATTGAACATTTATTTATACATCTCTGTCCCTCCCCCTCTGTATTGTTATTGTCACAGATTACATCTTCATACCTGTATATCCATTAACCTAGACTTAAAATTATTGTTTAATGAATTTGCCTTTTAAATAATAGAAGAAGAAAACAAGAGTTACAAACCAAAAGTGCAATAATACTGGCTTTTCTGTTTACCTGTGTAATTATCTTAGTGTTATTTTTTTCATATAGTTCCAGGTTACTGCCTATTCTTTCAGTTCAGGTTGAATGACTTCCTGTAACATTTCTTGTAGGGCAGGTCTAGTAGTAATAGACTTACTTAGCTTCTCTTAATCTGGGAATGTCCTAATTTCTCTTTTATCCTTGAAGGATAGTTTTATTGGATATAGAATTCTTGGTTGGCAGGTTTTTTCTTTCAGCACTTTAAATGTGCCATCCCATTGCCTTCTGACCTCCATAGTTTCTAATATCAATTGTTAGTCTCATTGAGGATTCCTTGTATGTGATGACTCATTTCCTTTTTACTGCTTTTAAGATTCTCTCAGGTTTTCAACAGTTTGATTCATATTGTGATCATCATGTGTCTCTTTGAATCTATCCTGCTGGGAATTCACTGAGCTTCTTGAATGTATAGATTCGTGTCTTTTATCAAATTTGGAGAGTATTCACCCATTTCTTTAAACATTTTTTTCTACCCTTTGTCTCTCCTCTCCCTCTGAGACTCCAGCAGTGCATATATTGGTATGCTTGATGGTATCCCACAGGTCTTTTATTTTTCTACGTTATTTTTTCTTTCTGCTCCTCAGACTAGATAAATTCAATTGCATTACCTTAAAGTTCACTGATTCTGTCTACTGCCTTCCTCATAACTGCCATTGAATACTTCCAGTGAAATTTTTTAACTACTATACATCTCTTTGCCAGATTTCTATTTTTTTTATTTTTATTGATATTTCTTCTTTTTAATTGTATTCTCCTGATAGTCTTTGTCCATGGTTTCTTATAACTCCTTAGGCATATTTAATGCAGTTGATTTAATGTCTTTGAGTAATAATTCCAATGTCTGGATTTCCTCAGGAATAATTTCTGTCAAATTCTTTTTTCCTGTGAATGAGCCATTTCCCTGTTCTTTGTATACTTTATAATTACATTAAGAACTACTGAGAGCTACACAATTAGTATAATATGGGAACTCTGGAAATCTTCTTCTAAGGGATTGCTTTTGAGGTCTGTAATCATGCGTTTGTCCAGTGACTTTTTTGCTTCTTTTTTTTTTGATATGGAGTCTGTCTTGTCTCTCACCCAGGCTGGAGTGCAGTGGCACAATCTCATCTCACTACAACCTCCACCTCCTGGGTTCAAGCGATTTTCCCACCTCAGCCTCCCTAGTAGCTGGGATTACAGGCACATGCCACCATGCCTGGCTAAATTTTTTTAATTTTTAGTAGAAACAGGGTTTCGCCATGTTGGCAGACTCGTCTCAAACTCCTGACCTCAAGTGATCACCCACCTCAGCCTCCCAAAGTGCTAGGATTACAGGCCTGAGCCACTGCGCCTGACCCTGTCTAGTGACTTTTTCAAACTATTTTTGTAAAGTCTGTGTTCTTCACTGTGTGTGTAGTCACTGAAATTTTTGTTCTTATTTCTGTGATCAGCCTGTGACCTGAGAGGAATTTTCTTAAATGTCTGGTTCAAAAAAAGAAAGGATGTGTATCTCTTGAAATCTTGATACACTCCACCAGGGTAGCGAGACAGGGTCAAAACAAAGACAAGTGTCTGCACTGGTCCTTCCAGGAACCTCCAAAGTGAAAATAATGCACAGCCCCCAATGTTTGGAGGCCTGGGTCCTTACTGCTCACTCCAGTTCCAGCCAGCTGCTCCAGGAAAACAGGTTACTGTCCCTGTGGCTACGGTGGAGCTAAGGAATGAGGGATTGTTGGTGGCTTGAGCATGCTGTTCCCTGGGTGAAGTTTGACAGCCTCTTCCTCATCAAACACTCCCCTAGTTGCTATAAGTATCTTGTTAAGTTCCAGCATTCCAAAACAGTTGGTTCCAATTTTATTTTCCAGCTTAATTATCATTTTAGCAGAAGAACGAATCTCTGAAAATTCCTACCTTGCCATTTTCCCTCTTGAAGTCTGTATTTAAAGAGATTGTAAATAGAAGGGGCCCCTCTTCCTACCAGATTCTAAGATGGCACAGTCTAACTTCTGCAGAGACACACTGATGATTTTTGACATGAGTAAAGAAGTGAGAATGATGTGTTACACAGCAGACATCCTGCACTGATAGACACACTATTTTTGAATCAGATGATTGTGGGCCATCTTATGTCACATCATGGGCCAGACTCCTTGTTAAGAAAAAAACTTTCTAAGAGCTGTAAGATAACTCACCAGCGTCAAACTACCATGGTAGTGTCTATTTAGATTGTGTATACCTGCTTTGTAAATTACCTATTTTTATTTTTTGTTCTTATCTTGGTAGTCTTTTCAAAATGTATAGAACCACCTTTAGGCTGCTGGGTAGGAGACTCTCCTGAGGTACTCTGTTTCCACAGTGTTGGGGAATAATGTGTACTTTGTTAGATGTAATAACCAACTAATTTGAAGAACTAAGATTATACATGGGTAACCTTTATTAGCTTTCTGTGATTTTTTTTTTTTAATAGAATGGGAAAAAATTCTTAAAGATTGAGGGTTGAATCGTTAATAGGTTCATTTTCAAAAATTCAGGATAAAAACCTTTTCCCAACTTTTATATCAGCATGCATTGTTGAAGAGTAAAATATTGCTATCCTGCCACGAGATCAATGAGAAATAATAAAGTCTCATTTCAGTAGCAAATGAATGAAACTAATGAATATATTTCCTTGTATTAATGTTGGTAGACATATATCAAGTAGTCAATAGTTGATTAATTCAACCCAAAAGCAATTAAAACAGTTTCTTTGTTTTTATTTTACTGATTTTAGTTAAACAATTATAAATTATCTCAATGTTTTGCATCTAATCAAAAAATCAGAAATTTAAGCTTTAAAGGATAGATTCACAAGTTTGGCTGTGAGAGTGTGATGTGGCCCCAATTTTAATTCAGTCTAATAACACATTACTAGCAATGAAGGGTAGCCTGTGTCCTAACAAGTAAGCATCAAAGAACAAGAATGCACCTGTTAATATAGCTAATTAATTTTCCTGCTTCCGACATGAAAACATTTAAATTATTAAGTCAAGGTTTTTCTTAAAGAATTCCAAGAAATAAAACTCTTCAATTTCCAGGATTCTAGTACATACTGAGCAAATACTTGATCAATTAAACTGACTTCATTATTTCTTCCTCTATTAAATCACATTAATAATTCCATGGTCTTTGTCCAGTTGGAATCACAACCCTCATTTATTTGTTATTCCATAGCGATGAAGAACTGATTTCATTCCCCATTTAAGCAGTCACAGAGTTGAGATTATTTAATCTTGCCTTTTTTCATTTTAAAAGTTTACTGTAAGCTGTAACAAATAGGAAAGTTTATAAAATGTTAAAGAATGAATTGTTAATCAACGCCTGTATGTCTTAGTTCACTCGGGCTGCTATAACAAATAACTTAGACTGGGTAATTTATAAACGAGAAATTTCTCATAGTTCTAGAAGCTTATGACCTGCTTGTCACCCAAGTGATGATACTTAATACTATTGCATTAGGGGTTCAGTTTTAACATACGAATTTTGCAGGGGATACGCATTCAGACCATCACACTGTAATCTCCACTCAGGTCAATAACCAGCGTCCACGAAGTGCCTCTCTTGGTCCTTCCCAGCCGTAATCCCTCTCCTCTTTCTTCCCAGCATCGTGACTTTTTTGGTATTTTTTTTTTTCTACCTAAGTATGTAGCCCTTAACTACATAATCTAGTTTTGTTGCATATTTTTGTTCTGGCTACTTTAGCTCAACATTGCTGGATGTTGTGGTAGCTGTCGTTCATTTCTTTTCATTGATATATGGGCTCCCGTCATGCAGATAAGTTAACAATTTATCTGTTTTAACTCTTGCTGGGTATCTGGGTAGTTTCCAGGTTAGGCTTATGAGTATCATGTATATGTTTTGGGACACATCAAAACATATTTCTGTAGAATGCATACCTAAGAGTGGAATTGCTGAGTTGTAGAGAGTACATAGATTTAGCTGAGGATTTTGCCAAGTGGCTTTCTAAAATGCTTCTACAATATTTTTCACTATTACAGGAAATGTATGAGTTTCAACTGTTCCATTCTGATGAATACGAGTGGCAATTTCTTTGTGGTTTTGCGTTCCCTGATAACTGATGATCTTGACTACCTTTTCATGTGTTTATTGGCCATTTGGAGATCTTCTTTCTGAAGTTGCTCTGTGTGTGTGTGTGTGTGTG
>PVKP010033665.1:0-24860 GCA_004027715.1 Plecturocebus donacophilus | reverse complement strand
TCCATCCGTCTGTTTTGAGTCTTTGTATACCCTTGCATGTCAGATGGATCTAGATACAGCATACCGATGGGTTTTAGCTTTTTATCCAATTTGCCTGTCGTGTCTCTTGATTGGGGCATTTAGTCCATTTAAATTTAGGATTAATATTGATATATGTGAGTTTGATACTGCCATTTAATGCTAGCTGGCTGTTTTGCCCATGAGTTGATGTAGATTCTTCATTATGATGATGCTTTTTACCTTTTGGTATGTTTTTGGAATGGCTGATACTGGTTGTTCCTGTCTATGTGTAGTGCTTCTTTCAGAAGCTCTTGTAAAGCAGGCCTGGTGGTGATGAAATCTCTGAGTACTTGCTTGTTTGCAAAAAATTTTATTTTTCCTTCACTTACGAAGCTTAGTTTGGCTGGATATGAAATTCTAGGCTGAAAGTTCTTCTCTTTAAGGATGTTGAATGTTGGCCCCACTCTGTTATGGCCTGCAAGGTCTCCACTGAGAGATCCGCTGTGAGTCTGATGGGCTTCCCTTTGTGGGTAACCCGACCCTCCTCTCTGGCTGCCCTTAGCATTTTCTCTTTCATTTCAACCCTGGTGAATCTGACGATTATGTGCCTTGGGGTTGCTCTTCTTGAGGAATATCTTTGTGGTGTTCTCTGTATTTCCTGGACTTGAATATTGGCCTGCCTTGTTAGGTTGGGGAAGTTTTCCTGGATAATATCCTGAAGAGTATTTTCCAGCTTGGATTCGTTCTCTTCATCACATTCAGGTACACCTATCAAACATAGATTAGGTCTTTTCACATAGTCCCTTATTTCTTGAAGACTTTGTTCATTCCTTTTTCCCCTTTTTTCTGTCATCTTGCCTTCTTGTTTTATTTCATTGAGTTGATCTTCGACCTCTGATATCCTTTCTTCTGCTTGGTCAATTCAGCTGTTGAAACTTGTGCGTGCTTCGCGAAGTTCTCGTGTTGTGTTTTTCAGCTCCATCAATTCACTTGTATTCCTAAGTTGTCCATTCTTGTTAGCATTTCGTTAAATCTTCTTTCAAGGTTCTTAGTTTCTTTGCATTGGGTTAGAACATGTTCTTTTAGCTCACAGAAGTTTCTTATTATCCACCTTCTGAAGCCTGATTCTGTCAGTTCATCACACTCATTCTCCATCAGGCCTTGTTCCCTTTCTAATGAGGAGCTGCGGTACCCTGTAGGAGGAGAGGCATTCTGATTTCGGGTGTTCTCATCCTTTTTGCCCTGGTTTCTTACCATTCTTGTGGATTTATCCACCTGTCGTCTTTGTAGTTGCCAACTTTCAGATTGGGTCTCTGAGTGGACGTCTGGCTTGTTGGTGATGAAGTTTTTTCTGTTTCTTAGTTTTCCTTTGGCGGATGCCCCTTACCCACAGAGCGGGGCCTTCCTGGGTTCGGCTGTGCTTGCTGTGAAACTCAGTCCTCAGTGCTTCCAACTGCTGTTCTCTTTGTGGGGATGGGACCAGCCGAGCCCTACTAAAAGGGCATCCGGTCCTGTATACTCCTCACCGAGAAGCGCCACACCGGGGTGCCGGCAAAACAGCCGTGCTGGCCAAAAGAGTCACGCTGGCGACCCGTGTGGCTCCTCCGCTGGGAATCTCACAGTTTGTGGGCAACAAAAATTTGTCTGAAATTGCGGTGTCAACTCACTTTCTGCGCTTTCACTGGGAGCTACAATCCTGAGCTGCTGCTAATCGGCCATCTTGGATCTCTCTCTGCCCAGTGATGAAGTTTTTTCTGTTTCTTAGTTTTCCTTTGGTGGACGCCTGTTCCCTACAGAGCTGTACCTTCCCAGGTTCGGCTGTGCTTGCTGTGAAACTCTCAGTCCTCAGCGCTTCCATTTGCTGTTCTACTTGTGAGGATGGGACCAGCCGAGCCCAAGTAAAAGGGCTCCCAGTCCCATATACTCCACACTGAGAAGCGCCGCATCAGGGCGCTGGCAAATAGCTGCACCAGCCAAAAGAGTTGCACTGGCGACCCGTGGGGCTTCTCTGCCGGGAATCTCCTGGTCTGTGGTCAACAAAAATTCGTCTGAAAGTGCGGCGTCCACTTGCTCTCTGCGTTTTAACTGGGAGCTACAATCCTGAGCTGCTGCTAATCGGCCATCTTAGTAAATGTTCTCTGCATGTTATTGTTAGTTTTGTTAAAATCAGATGGTTGTAGGTGTGTGGCTTTATTTCTGGGTTCTCTGATGTGTTCCACTGGTCTGCATGTCTGTTTTTATACCACTGCCATGTTGTTTGAGTTACTGTAGCCTTGTAGTTTGAAGTCAGGTAGTGTGATGCCTCAGGCTTTGTTCTTTGTTCTTTTGTTTAGGATTGCTTTTGGTATTCAAGCTCTTTTTTGGGTTCGTATGAATTTTAAAATAGTTTTTTTTCTAATTCTTTGAGAAATAACATTAGCAGTTTGATAGACATAGCATTGAATCTGTAAATTGCTTTGGGCAATATGGACATTTTAACGATTTAGATTCTTCCTGTCATGAGCATGGATATTTTTTCCATTTGTTTGTGTTGTCTGATTTCTTTGAGAAGTGTTTTGTAATTCTCATTGTAGAGATCTTTTACCTTCCTGGTTAGCTGTATTCCTAGGTGTTTTATTTATTTATTTTTTGTGTGGCTATTGTGAATGGGATTGAATTCTTGATTTGGCTCTCAGCTTGGATGTTAGTATATAGAAATACTACTGATTTTTGTACATTGATTTTGTATACTGAAATTTGGCTGAAGTTATTAGTTCTAAGAACCTTTGGGCAGAGACCATGGAGTTTTCTAGTGTAGGAGGAGCAGCTGTTGGAAAGGATCTCTCAGACACCGAATATGAGAGGAAGGAATTTTATTTCAGCTAGGAGCCAGGTGGCATAGGTGCCTAACAGCCAAGCTCGTCTAACAAAGGGAAGTTCAGCCTTTATATAGGCTTATACTTTAGATGTTACACGTGGAAGAATCTTAGGTTCATAGTCTTAGGACTCATGTGAAAAGGTTTTGGTTTACAGTTTCAGAAATCACATATGAAAGGGTTCCAGTTTACAGTTTCAGGACTCACATGTGAAAATGTCTCTGTTTACAGTTTCGGTAATCACATATGAAAGGGTTCTGGTTTACAGTTTTAGGACTCACATGTGAAAAGGTCTCTGTTTACAGTTTCGGGAATCACATATGAAAGGGTTCTGGTTTACAGTTTTAGGACTCACATGTGAAAAGGTTTCTGGTTTGATCTTGTAAAAATAGTGCCTTCTGGAGAGTTTCCCCAAGGCCTAGCCTGTCACCTATAGGAAGGTAAAACTGGAGGCGCCAGTCAGTCAACCTTTTCTTCTATTGAAATGCTGCATGATAGTCAAAGGGGAAGTTGATCTCAGAAGCCTGGGTCTCTCTCTTCACTAGGATAGAATCATATTGCCTGCAAACGGGTGGTTTGACTTCCTCTCTTCTTATTTGGATGCCTTTTCATTCTTTCTCTTTCCTGATTGCTCTGGCTAGGACTTCCAGAACTATGTTGAATAGGAGTAAGTGGGCATCCTTGTGTTGTTCTGTTTCTCAAGGAGAATGCTTCCAGCTTTTGCTCATTCAGTGTGATGTTAACTGTGGGTTTGTCATAGATGACTCTTACTATTTCTAGGTATATTCCTTTGATGCTTAGTCTTTTGAGGGTTTTTAACATGATGGAATGTTGAATTTTATCAAAAGTCTTTCCTGCATCTATCAAGATGATTATGTAGTTTTTGTTTTTAGTTCTGTTTATGTAATGAACTGATTTGTATATGTTGAACCAACTTTGCATCCCAGGAATAAAGTCTACTTGATCTTGGTAGATGTGCCGCTGGATTTAGTTTACTATTTTGTTGAAGATTTTTGCATCTGTTTTAATCAGGGATATTGGCCTGAAGTTTCCTGGTGTTTTTTTTTTTTTTTTTTTTTTTTGAGACGGAGTCTTGCTCTGTCGCCAGGCTGGAGTGCAGTGTCGGAATGTCAGCTCACTGCAACCTCCGCCTCCTGGGTTCAAGCGATTCTTCTGCCTCAGTCTCCCGAGTAACTGGGACCACAGGCGTGTGCCACCACGCCCGGCTAATTTTTGTATTTTTAATAGAGATGGGGTTTCACCATGTTGGCCAGGATGGTCTCAATCTCTTGACCTTATGATCCGCCACCTTGGCCTCCCAAAGTACTGGGATTACAGGGGTGAGCCACCACGCCCTGCCATTTCCTGTTTTTGTTATGTCTCTGCCAGGTTTTGGTATCAGAATATGGTGGCCTCATAAAATAAAATGAGTTAGAGAGGAGTCCTGCCTCGATTTTTTGGAATAGTTTCAGTAGGATTGGTACCAGCTCTTCTATATATGTCCAGTAGAATTTGGTTATGAATTTGTCTGGTCCAGGGCTTTTTCTGGTTGGAAGACTTTTTATATAAATTCAGGACTCATTATTGTTCTGCTCTGGTATTTAATTTCTTCCTGGTTCAATCTTGGGAGTTTGTAAGTTTCCAGGAATTTATCCATTTATTGTAGATTTTCTAGTTTGTGTGCATAGAGGTGTTCATAATAGCCTCTAAGGATTTTTTTTGTATTTCTGTGGGTCAGTGGTAATGTCTCCTTTGCTATTTCTAATTGTGTTTATTTGGATCTTCTCTCTCTTTTTTTTTTTTCTTTGTTTGGCTGGCAATCTATCTTATTCATTCTTTCAAACCATCTTTTATATGTTTTTTTGTTCAGTTCAACTCTGATTTTGGTTGTTTCTTTTCTATAGCTTGCAGGGTTGATTTGCTCATTTTTCTGGTTCCTCTAGGCATGATGTTAGTTGTTAACTTTAGATCTCTCCAACATTTTGATGTGTGCATTTAGCACTATAAACTTTCCTCTTAAGAATATATATTAGCTGTGTCCCAGAGATTCTGATATCTTGTGTCTTTGTTTTCATTAGTTTCAATGAATTCCTTTTTATTTTTTTAGAATTAGACTTGGCTAATTTCTTTGTAGTTTTTGTAGAGACAATGTCTTGCCATGTTGGGCAGGCTGATCTTGAACTCCTGGGCTCAAGCGATCGTCCCACCTTAGCCTCACAAAGTACTGGGATTACTTGCAGGAGCCACCGTGCCTGGCCTCAAGAATTTCTTGATTTCAGCGAAATTAAGATTTTGTTGTTTACCCAAAAGTCATTCGGAGCAGTTTAATTTACATGGAATTGTATGGTTTTGAGAACTCTTCTTCATATTGACATCTATTTTTATTGTACTGTCATCTTGAGAATATGGTTGATATGATTGTGGGATTTTTAATTTGTTGAGAATTGCTTTATGGCCAAGCATGTGGTTGCTTTTAGATATGTGCCATATACATATGAGAATAACGTATATCCTGTTTTTGTTGGGTGAGGTGTTCTGTAGAAGTCTGTTAGGTCCATTTGGTCAAGTATTGACTTCAGGTCTGTCTAATACTGTCAGTGGATTATTGAAGTCTCTCACTATTATTTTGTGTGGTTTTGTAAGTCTCTGTAGGTCTCTGAGAGTTTTTTTTTTTTTATGAATCTGGGTGCTCCAATATTGGGTATATCCGTATTTAGGATAGTTAAGTGTTCTTGTTAAATTGAACCCTTTATCATTTTGTCATGCCCTTCTTTGTCCTTTTTGATTGTTGTTGGCTTCAGGTCTGTTTTGTCTGAAATAAGTTGCCCATGCCTGCTCTTTTTTGTTTTCCATTGGCTTGATAGATCTTTCTCCATTCCTTTACTTTGAGCCTGTGGGTGGCATTGCATATGAAATGGGTCTTTTAAAGACAACATACAGTTGGTTCTTACTTCTTTATCTGAATTGCCATTCTGTGTGTTCGAAGTGGGATGTATAGCCTGTTTACATTCAAGATTAATATTGGTATATGCAGATTTCAACCTGTCATCATGTTGTTAGCTGGTTGTCATGTAGACTTGATTGTAGAGTTGCTTTATAGTGTTAGTGGTCTATGTACTTAAGCGTGTTTCTGTGGCAGCTGGTAATGGTCTTTCATTTCTATGCTTAGCATTCCTTTAAGGTCCTCTTATAAGGCATGTCTGGTAGTAATGAGTTCCCTTAGCATTTTCTTGTCTGAAAAGGATTTTATTTCTCCTTCACTTACAAAGTTTACTTTGGTTGGATATGAGTTTGGTTGTTTCTTAAAATGACTATTTCATCTTTCAGCTCCTGACTCATTTTACTGGATTCCTTAGATTCCTTGAATTGGGTTTCAACTTTCTCCTGAATTTCAGTATCTTCTGAATTTTATGCCCATCATTTCAGCCATTTCAGTCTGGTTAAGAACTACTGCTAGGCTGGGTGCAGTGGCTCACACCTGTAATCCCAGCACTTTGGGAGGCTGAGACCGGCAAATCACTTGAGGTCCGGCGTTTAAGACCAGCCTGGCCCACATGGTGAAACCCCATCTCTACTAAAAATACAAAAATTAGCTGGGTGTGGTGGTGGGTACCTGTAATCCCAGCTACTCAGGAAGCTAAGGCAGGAGAATTGCTTGGATCTGGAAGGTGGAAGTTGTAGTGAGCTGAGATCATGCCCCTGCACTCTAGCCTGGGCGAAAGAGCAAGACTGTTTCCCCTCTCCCCACCTCTCCAAAAAAAAAACCATTGCTGGGAAGTTAGTGCAGTCCTTCTGACGTAAGAAGACACTCAGGCTTATAGAGTTGCTAGAGTTCTTGTCCTAGTTCTTTCTCATCTTTGTGGGCTGACGTTCCTTTTATCTCTTCAGCTATCTGTTAGATGAGGCTTTTTGCTTTTACGTTCTTTGCTGCCCAGAGAGTTTGACTGTGGTGTAAGCTGAGTTTAGTCGACCGGCATAGTTTCTTGATGATTTCTGGGTGCCAAGGCACAGCTCAGCACTCCTGGCTTGTATGCTGTAACCCTGGAGTGTTAGGACTAGGCACATGGCTTTGTTCTCTGTCCCCTCGAGGTTAAGCACCTGCTGCACTGGAGGGACCAAGGTGTTCCCAGTCTGCTGGGCAACAACACTCTGTTGGTGGGGCCAGCAAAAGTGCTTGGTTGGGGCAGTGGCAGTGGGGTGGTGAGGCCTGCACATGCACTGGTAAAGCTGTCAGGGGAGGCTGTGGGTGACTGTGTCCTGGCAAAACAGTGGGGGGAAGCTGTGGGTGGGTGCATGCCGGTGGAGGCCTATATGCAAGTGCTCTGTGACAGTTAGCTGGGGCTGGCCAGAAAAGAAGCTATAAGTGGTGGCTGCTGGGAATTGCCGCCATTGGGCATCAGCGTACGTTGCAGTTGGCTGTGGCCAGGCAGGGACTGTGGAACAGGCTGGCAGATGGGGGTTGGTGGGGGCGCTCCGATCAGACAAGCCCTGCCCCATGGGCGAGGTAGCCCTGTTCTGTCTAGGTCCAGTAGTCCACAAAGACCAAAGCTACCTAGAAGTTTGTGGTGAGCTTTGGGAGATGGATATCCCTGGCCATGCTCCACTGCAGCCATTCCCACACCAGCCACTCTGGGCTCCATGCAGACTGAAGCCCTGTTTCTGCCAACTTACCAAGCAGCTCTCCTTGCAACCTCAAATGTCTGTGGGGATCGTGGAGCCTCCTTCAGCTAGGATTCTAGAGGGCCATGGCAAGAATAGGCTACTCCATGCCTGTTTAACTCATCCAGTCCCCAGGAGCACTTGGGGTTAGAATGAGTCATGGTGCTCAGGAACTCCCTGTGGGGTTCCCAGCTTTCTCCTCCTTCAGCCCAGGATCTTCATCCTGCTTCCATCCACTCTCAGTGCCTTCCTTCCAAAGATCTGCTGAGAGTGTGCTGGTCTTCTTGATGGTCTGGTCTCTTGGTGGAAGAAGCTCTTTCTGACTCTGTGTCTACTTGGCCACCCTGACTCCTCTGTGTTGTCTGTTCACTGTAGATAGTGTCATGTGAGGAATAGAAGTTTTAACGTTTGGTGAAGTCCAGTTCACCTATTTTTTTTTCTTTTGTTGTCTGTGCTTTTGGTGTTACATCCAATAAATCATTGCAAAATGCAGTGTCATAGAACTTTCTCCCTATGCTTTATTCTGAGTTTTATAGTTTTAGGTTTTACATTTAGCTCTTGGATCCATTTTGAGTTAATTTTTGAATATGTATAAGATAAGGTTCCAGTTTCATTCTTTGCTTTTGAATATTGTGGATTTCAACTTCCGTTGAAAAGTTGTTGAAAAGACTGTCCTTTCCAAATTGAATATCCTTGGCACCCTTGAAGACAGTTGTTTGACTATATTTGTGAGGTTTGTTTTTGAGCTTTCTGTTCTGCACCACAACTCTATGTGTCTGTACCACACTGTTTTGATTAATGTGGCTTTTTAGTAAATTTTAAAATCATAAAGTGTGAGACTTGTAACCTTCTTTCCTTTTTTCAATATTATTTTGGTTATTTAGGATTCCTTGAGATTCAATGTGCATTAAATGTTGGATTTTTCTAGGATTCTGATATGGATTGCAAAGAATTTATGAATTGTTCAGGGTAGTATTGACATTTTAACAGTATTAAGTCTCCCAATCTATGAACATGGGATGTCTTAACATTTATGTGTTTCTTTAATATCTTTCAGCAACATTTTATAGTCTTCATTGTATGCATTGTTAGTCTCCTTGGTTAAGTTTACCCCTCAACACTTACTACTTGTGGTGCTGTTGTAAATAGAATTGTTTTCTTATTTCTTTTTTTGTATTGTTCCTTGTTAGTTTATAGATACTGATTTTTTGGTGTTGATTTTTATATCAAGCACATTCCTTAATTCTAACAGTTTGGTGGAATATTTAGGTTTTTCTACATATAAAATCATGCCATCTGCAAACAAAGATAATTTTACTTTTTCCTTTCCACTTTGGATGCCTTTTATTTATTTTCCTTGCCAAATTGCTATCGGTAGGTCTTCCAGTGATATATTGAATAGAACTGACAAATGTGGACATCTTTATCTTGTTCCTGATCTTAAAGGAAAATATTTCAGTCTTTCACTATTAAGAATGTTAGCTGTGGGCTGTTTATACATGACATTTATTGTGTTGAGGTAGTTTCGTTTTTTTGGGTGGGGGGATGTTTTTTATCATGAAAATGTTCTAAATCTTTTTAAGTTCTTTTCTGCATTAATTGAGATGATTGTGCCTTTTTCCTTTATTTTGTTAAAGTGATGTAATACATTGATTTTTTTGTTTGTTTGTTGAATTACTCTTTTTTTTTTTTTTTTTGAGACGGAGTCTTGCTTTTTCACCAGGCTGAAGTACAGTGGCGCGATCTTGGCTCACTGAGGCCTCCTCCTCCTGGGTTCCAGCGATTCTCCTGCTTCAGCCTCCTGAGTAGCTGGGATTACAGGCACACACCACCACACTCAGCTAATTAATCATTCTTGTATTCTGGAAATAAATACTACTGGGTTGTAGGATATAACTCAGTATTTAAGATGCTTTTAAAGATGCTATTGAATTCTGTTTGCTAGTATTTTATTGAGGATTTTTGCATGAATATTCATCAAGGATATTGGTCTATAGTTGTCTTATAGTGTCTTTGTCCGGCTTTGGTGTCAGAGTAATGCCAGCCTGATAGGATGAGTTTGGAAGCGTTAGAGTTTAAGGAGGACTGGTGTTAATTCTTTTTAAAAAATGTTTGGTGGAATTCACCAGTAAAACCATTTGGTCCTAGGCTTTTTTTGTTATTTTTTAGGATTTTTTTGATTACTGATTCAGTTTCCTTAATGGTTATAGGTATGTTCAGATAATTTGTTTTATCAAGATTCAGTCTCAGTATGTTGTGTATTTCTAGGAATTCATTGATTTCTATAGGTTATCCAATTTTTTGTTCATAGTACTTTCATAATCCTTTTTATTTCTGTAAAATTCATAGTAATATCTCTTTCATTTCTAATTTTGGTTATTTCACTTTCCTCTCTCTGTCTTTTTCTTAGTCAACCTAGTTAAAGCCTTGCCAATTTTATTGATCTTTTTTGAAAACTAATGCTTGGTGGCCAGACACAGTGGCTTACCCCTGTAATTCCAGCACTTTGGGAGACTGAGATAGGTGGATCACCTGAGGTCAGGAGTTCGAGACTGGCCTGGCCAACATGGCAAAACCCCATCTCTACTAAAAATACAAAAATTAGCTGAGCATGGTGGCAGATGCCTGTAATCCCAGCTACTCAGGAGGCTGGGGGGCAGGAGAATCGCTTGAACCCAGGAGGTGGAGGTTGCGGTGAGTTGAGGGTCATGCCACTGCACTCCAGCTTGAGTGACAGCAAGACTCTGTCTCAAAAAAAAAAAAGAAAGAAAACTAATACTTGTTTTTTTTTTTTTTAATTTTTTTTCCCATTATCTTTCATTTATCTTTGCTCTAATCTTTATTATTTTCTACCTTCTGCTTGGTTTGGATTTTTTTTTTCCCCCTATTTCCTTATGGAATAAATTTAGGTTATTAAGCTGGGATATTTCTTCTTTTTAAACATAAGCATTTACAGCTTTATGTTCCCTTCTAGCACTGCTTTTGCTGTATCTTACTAATTATGATGGTACAGTCTGTTTTTATTTTCATCTCAAGATACTTTCTAATTTTTCTTGGGATTACTTTTTTGATCCATTTCTTGTTTACGAGTGCTTAAGTTTTATACATTTGTGCGTTGTGCTTTTTTCCATCTGCTATTTATTTCCAGATTTATTCTTTTGTTATTGGAAAAGATACATTGAATAATTTCAGTCTTTTTAATTTAACAATTTTGTTTTCAATTGATATGTATTATTAATTGTACAAATTTATTAGGTACAGGGTGATGTTTCAATACATGTATACACTGTATAAAAATCAAACTGGTATTTAGAATGTTTATCACCTTATCCATTTACCATTTTTTTGTGGTGAGGACATTCAAAATCTTTCTTCTAGCTGTGTTAAAACATGTAATACAGTTTTGTTAACAATAGTCACTCTACTGTGCAATAGAACACCAGAACTTATTCTTCCCACCTTACTGTAACTTTGTACTCATTGACCAGTCTTTACCTATTTCCCCTCTCGCCAATATTCCCCAGTGTCTGGAAACTGCTACTGTATACGCTACTTCTATGATGTCAGCTTTTAGATTTCACATGTGAGTAAGATCATGCAGTATTTGTCTTTCTATACCTAGCTTATTTCCCTTAGCATTATGTCCTCCAGGTTCATCTATGTTGCTGCAAGGACAAGATTTGATTTTATTTTTTAGTGGGGAACAGTCTTTTATTATATATTTATATATACTACATTTTCTTTACCAATGCATCTGTTGGTAGACACTTGATTGATTTTATATCTTGGCTTTTGTGAAAAGTGCTGTAATAAACAAAGTGTAGATTTCTCTTCAACAAACTTATTTCTTTTTTTCTTTTTTCTTTTTAAAAAAAATTTTTTCCCCTTTTGTTTTTCTATTTTATATATTTTTTTGGTGCCATGACTCAGATATGAACCGAAACTGATTTCATTTCTTTGGGATAGCTATACATTAGTGGGATTGATGGATCATATGGTAATTTTATTTTTAAATTTTTTGAGGAACTTCCATACTGTGCCTTATAATGGCTGTACTAATTTATATTCCCAACAACAGTGTGAAAGAGTTTCCCTTTCTCCACACCCACAGTGGAATTTGTTATTTTTTATCTTTTTGATGATAGCCATTCTAATAGGCTGAGGTACTATTTGGTGGTTTTGATTTTTATTTACCTGATAATTAGTGATGTTGAGCATTTTCTCATATCTGTTGACAATTGTATGTTTTATTTCCTCTTTACAAAAATTTTGACACTTGTTTTGTGACCTCACATATATTCTGGAGAATGTCCTATGTGCACTTGAGAAAAATGTGTATTCTGCTGTTGTTGGGTGGAGTGTTCTGTGTGTGTCTGTTGGTCCAATTGATCAATAGTGTTAATTTAGTCCTGTATTTCCTTATTAATTTTCTGTGTGTTGTTTTGTCCATTACTGCAAGTTAGGTATTGAAGCCTTCTACTATTAATGTAGTGCTATCTATTTCTCTCCTTAATTCTGTCAGTGTTTGCTTCATAAATCTTGGTGGTCTGATGTTTGGTACAGACATGTTTATAATTGTTACATCTTTTTAGGGAAGTGTCGGATCTACCATTATATAATGCCCTTCTTTATTTTTTTGTAACAGATTTTGATGTAAAGTTTATATGTCTAATATTGGTATAGGTTGAGTATACTTTATCTGAAATGCTTGGAATCAGAAGTGTTTTGGATTTTGAATTTTTTTTTTCGGATTGTAGAATACATGCATATCAAAATGAGATATCTTGGAGATGAGACCCAAGTCTAACACAAAATTCACTTATGTTTCAACTATACCTTGTACACATAGCCCAAAGATAATTTTATACACTATTTTAAATAATTTTCTTCATAAAACAAAGCTTGTGTACATTCAGTCAATAGAAAGGAAATGTGTCAGTATTTCATCCACCCATGTGGGCAATCTATGGTTGTTTAACATCATCATTATTCCTGACTCTGAACTTATATGTTACTGATAAGCAATCATTTTCTTACAATTATTTACACATAAGTTCTTAACAGTAAGAAATATGAGGCACTATTAATACAGTGAAAATACAGTGTGTTCAGTGTGAGTAAGCAGCTCAATTGCATCACTGGGAATGTCCATCCTCTGTTACACAGCAACAACAACAAACAGTGGCAGGCTTTCAGTTTCCACCTATAGTGCTGTGTTTAGATTAAAAGGTAACTTTAGAATATATTTAATTTTTTTTTAAGTGAGAAGAAACATTAGAAGCAGTTGAGGAGACAGGAATTGGATCCTCAAGGGATGAGGAGGCATTTTTCTGGATGGCTTTTTAAAATGTTTCCTCCAGAACCATCTGCCTCACTAACAGTGTTTTTTGTTTGAGAAGTCTCTGTTTGATTTTATAAACTGTCATGATATCTTGTTCTCTTATGAATATATGCTGCTCCAGTGCTTTAATAAGCCCATCACGCATTTTCACCATGTGGTTTATAGACACTTTTTCTGCATTGGTAACATCATCATCTTCATCTACATCATCCACTTGTGGTATCATGTCAGCACTCAAAAAGTTTCAGATTTTGGATCATTTCAAATTTTGAGTTTTGGATTAGTGATGCCCAGATTATATAGGTGTCTCTGTTCTTTTGGTTATTTTTGCATGGGTTTTCTTTCTTTCTTTCTTTTTTTTTTAATCATTTTGCTTTTAACCTGTGTGAGTCCTAGAGCCAAAATGAGTCTCTTGTAGACCACATACCCTTGGATCCTGTTAATTTTATTGTTTATTTATTTACTTGTTTTGAGAGGGAGTCCCACTCTATTGCCTAGGCTGGAGTGCAAAGGTGCTACATCGGCTCACTGCAACCTCTGCCTCCTGGGTTCAAGCAGTTCTCCTGCCTCAGTCTCCCAAGTAGCTAGGATTACAGGCATGCGCCACCACGCCTAGCTAATTTTGTACTTTTAGTAGAGATGGAATTTCACCATTTTGGTCAGGCTGGCCTCAAACTCCTGACCTCAGGTGATCCACTGACCCTGGTCTCCCAAAGTGCTGGGATTACTGGTGTGAACCACTGTGCCCTGCCGGGATCCTGTTATTTTAATACATTCTACCAATCTTTCTTTTTATTGGGGAGTTAAGCCATTATATTTGAAGTTGTTACAGATAGGGAAGGACTTTGTATTGCCATTTTGCTAATTACTTTCTGTATGTCTTACAGCGTTTCTTCTTTCTGTTTTTACTGCCTTTTTGTTTAGTTATTTTTTTGTAGCAACTTTGATTCCTTTTGGATTTAATTAATAACATAATTAATATTAACCTCAACATAGCAATGAGGTCTTGCTGTGTTGCCCAGGCTGGATTTCTAGTCTCATGTGATCCTCTCACCTCAGCCTCCTCAGGTAAGCTGGCACTACAGGTGCCTGCCATCACACCTGGGCGACTTTTGTGTATATGCTAAAGATTTTTTTTTTTTTTTGTGGTTACAATGGGGATTACTTGTAACATCTTAATGTTATAGTAGAGTATTTTAAACTTTTGTTAATCCCATTACCTGTATGTTACAGCTTTTACAATTGTCCTGTAGTTCTTGTACATTCTGTTCTGTTATTTTTCTCATTTTCATTTTTTTATTTGAATTTGGGAAGTTTTTATTTAAATATCTTGGGGCTCACTGGTTTTTCATTAAATAATTTTTTCCCCAGTGGTTTATTGCAAGTATATTTAAGTGTATTTTACTTTTTGCATATTGATCTTGTGTCATGCTACTTTGTTAGATTCATATTGTTTGTATAATTCTGATTAAAATGTTTGTACATATTAACATTAAGCTACAATTGCAGAGGTCAAAAGTTATAATAAGTGAAGATTTGGTCAGGTGTACAATCTTAGACTATGTATAAGAATGAAGGTGAGATAATGAGATCATAGGTAGATTATATTATCTGTTATGCACATTATTTATATAGTTTTCCTCAGTACCAGGAATGAAGCATACTTAGTAACTTTTTACAATGAAAAATATTTGATTGTTTCAATTTTTTAAAAATTTCTTTTAGGAGCTGTGGCCCTCAAGAATCTTCAAATTAAAGAAAATGCCCTGGTAGGTTTAGACTATGAAAAATTTGTAAAGTTATTGCATTTAATTATGTATACTTCTTCCTGATTCAGTTTGCCACCTTCAGTTATTTAAATTTGAGAACATTTTTTGTAAATAATTTTTGCAAAATGTAAATTTTGAAAACCTGGGAGATGGAGGTTGTAGTGAGCGGAGATCTTGCTACTGCACTTCAGTTGGGCAACAGAGTGAGACTGTCTCAAAACAAAACAAAACCAAACATACAAAAAATGTAGATGTTTTTATTTTGATTTTTAAACTTGTTTTCTGATTTTTTTTTTTTTAAAGACAGGCTCATGCTCTGTCACCCAGGCTGGAGTGCAATGTGTGAATGTGTGATCATAGCTTACTGCAGACTTCAGCTCCCAGGCTCCAGCTGTTTTTCCCCTTTAGCCTCCTGAGTAGCTGAAAAGTTTTTAATTTGATAGAGACAGTTCATTTATTTTTTTAATTGCTTGTGCTTTTATTGTCATGTCCAAGAAGTCATTACCAAATCTAAAGTCATGAAGATTTTCCCTTATGTTTTCTTCTAAGGATTTTATGGTTTTAGCTCTTAGGTTTAGATCTTTGATCCATTTGAGTTTTTGTATATGGTTTATGATAAGGGTTCAGTTTCATGTTTTTGCAAGTGGGTACCTAGTTTTCCTAGCACCATTTATTTAAAAGGCTGTTCTTTGATTAGTGAGAATGTTTTTGAAAGTATATTTTATGAATTGCATATTTTGCAAAATAGAGTTTTAATGTCCCTAAACGCACAAACTGACATTTTAATGGCCACTTCTTTTTCTTAAAATAATATAAAATAATATAAAATCGGCAATGATTTGAAATGAGTAAGTTTTGTGGTCATTTTTACTGTAGACCTTTATCCTCAATTATTATAAAAAGAGCAGCTTCCCTGAATTTTATGGATTTGATAATAATATTGCAATTATATGTTTATACATTTAAGTAAATGTTGATGATAAGGAAAATGTGTACATTTATTTTTTTAAAAATCCCTCGAAATAACTTTTGGAAGTAAAAAGTATTCATTTGTGTTGTTAAACTCTATATCTACTAATGTTTTGTATATATATAAATTTTTTTTTGTAGAGTCAACTGGATGTACCATTTAAAGTTAAAGTTGGTCATATAGGTAAGCCACATTTATTATTGGAATATCCTTCTTGGACATGCAACCAGAATAATTTGCCTAATATCTCTATTGTGTGATATTTTGCATGTTTCTGACCATCAATTAAAAATGATCATGTGTTTTTGTTTCAATAGAGCTTCGTTGTGTAGCTTAAAAATATTTTTCGATTCATATATCCCTTGCCCAGTATTTAATAACCTATAAATTACATATCTCATTAGGTGGTAAATTGAGTTAATTGAGAGCCAAAGGATTACTTCCAAGGGAGATCTTAACTGTTTCAGTTTCTTAGGTTTCTGACTGGTTACCACTGCTATATTCTGATTAATGTTGGATACACTGAGTAAAGAATAGGTTCTGGATTATCCAGGCCCTGTGAGTAGGGACCAACTTAAAAACTAATTTCTGCTCTGCAAGTTTCTATATGTTTTCAGAAAATACTGTGCTTTTTTGTGTTTGGTATGATGTTACCAGTGTTTACTGTTTATATCTTAAATATACTGGTTGAGCAGGAAATGATTGGAATTTGGAGTTTTAACATGTTAAATAAAAACTTGTGTGTCATGTTTCTTGTTACAGTTTTACTGGTTTAAATATTGTGCAAGATAATAGTGTCTTAAGTTGGGACTTTGAGATGTTTTTGTTGTATAGTTTTTGTAGTAGGATTTATACATTGTTATTGAAGCTGTACTGGTGTCACTTGGGGATCAAGGTATTCCGAAAGCTTACATTAATTACATGATAAAGGTCCTCATAATTGTGTGTAGTTACGGTTGGTGTTAGACAATATACCATAGAAAGTTTTCATTATCATATGTTACTGAGAGTATAGAATTCTAACCTCCCCAACCCCACCTTTTAAAGACATTTTAGCATGAGTTAGAGGGGGAGAATGTCACCCATTTTTTATCTCCCTAACATTTTAGTTTTTCATATTTCGGATTATTTACATATGTACATTTTAAATACTTTTAAGTTTATATGTATTGAAGGATTTGTAATTATGCTATTTTTACAATTATATGTTTTACTTCATTAGTGTGTATAAAGAATTTCTCGTAATCTTAGTTGATTTGATCTCATTTATTCTGTACCATAATAATCCAGTGAATGCATATTTGGATATTGTAGAATAATTTCATTTTTCAATTGGTACAAGAATATTACAATACATATTTTTATGTAACTTATAAACTTTTACCAAAGGTCATTGAATTTTACAGTGATGATTGTTGTATTTCAGTGTATGTAAATTTAACCTCAATTCAAGAACAGTCAAAAAACATACCAGAAAAGTAGATAGACCTATTTTCTTTAGAATCTGCCTGCCTTCTTTTTTCTTGCCTAATCTTGTTTAAAAATGATAATAAGATAATTTTCAGTGGTAATATAAGATAGTAGAAAGCACACTGAACTAAACCTAAGATAATTTTGAGAATCATTTAAGGTGTTATATATCTGTATCGTAGCATCTGTCTTTAAAAAAAAAAATCACTGTTTTTCCCCTGCTTCTAGTAGACACTTGAGTTTCTTGAGAAGAAGTGGGTTTAATTTTTTTTTTTTTTTGAGACAGAGTCTGGCTCTTATCGCCAGGCTAGAATGCAGTGGCGCCATCCCGTCTCACTGCAACTTCCGTTTTTTCCGGTTTCAAGCAGTTCTCCTGCCTCAGCCTCCTGAGTAGCTGGGACCACAGGCATGCACCACCACGCCCGGCTAGTTTTTTGTACTTTTAGTAGAGACAGGGTTTCACCATGTTGGCCAGGATGGTCTCGATCCCTTGACCTCGTGATGCGCCTCGGCCTCCCAAAGTGCTGGGATTACAGGCGTGAGCCACCGCACCCGGTCGTGTTTAATTTTTAATGTATCCTCACCACTTTAGCACATTACCTGACATTTATAGTAGGTGCACAATTTGTTCTATGAAAGAAGTACATGTTTCCAAATGAATGATACAGTAGTACAATCAGTTTTATAGGAATGTATATTATTATCCCTTGCTATTATTGTGTATTGGTCTTTCAAAGTTTTTCTCATTTAGAATGCACAATTACATGTATATCAAATATAAATACACATGTACATATTGTAAAAGAAATTGTCTTCTGTGGAAGGTTTTTGGAATCATATCTGTGTATTTTTCGGAATTTGCCGAATTTTCTACAAGGAGTCTACATTTTATAAGGGAAAGAAAAAAAGATTTGTTTGTTTTTTGAGACAGCGCTCTGTCGCCCAAGCTGCAGTGTAGTGGTGCAGTCTTGGCTCACTGCAACCGATGCCTTCCTGGTTCAAGTAATCCTCCCACCTCAGCCTACCAAGTAACTGGAACTGCAGGTGTACACCACCATACCTGGCTAATTTTTGTATTTTTTATAGAGACAAGGTTTTATCATGTTGCCTAGGCTGGTCTGGAACTCCTGGACTCAAGTGATCCTCCTACCACAGCCTCCCAAAGTGCTGGGTTACAGATGTGAGCCACTGCTCCTGGTCAAGTTTGGTTTTTTTAAAAAAAAGATTTGGTGGTGAAAATGGCACACTGTTAATACGTGTTTATTATTTATACAGTTTTGTCATTGCTCTTTGTCCTTCTGTTCATTTACTTTTTTTTGGAGTATTACTGTATATATTTTAAGCAGTCTGTTGGTACATTTATAAATAAATTGTGTCAAATTTGTTCAATTTTTTCCTAATCTATTTATTTCATTTTGGTTATATTTTTGGTCTGCACAGAAATTTGAAATGATCACCATATTCTCTGATTTAAAAACTTAGAAAGTTATTCATTCCCCTTTTAGAAATCAGATAGTGTAGAGGACGGGAAGGGTAGCTGACACCTGTAATTCCAGTACTTTGGGAGGCAGAGGCAAGAGGATTGCTTGAGGCCAGGAGTTTGAGACCAGCCTGGGCAGCATAGTGAGACTGTATCTCTACAAAAAATATAAAAAAGAAATCAGATAGTTCATTTTTCTCTGAAGTGATATTGTATGATGAAATTTTTCTCAGTTTGAAGTTTTCTAAACATGGAGATTATAAAATATGAGATGGATCTAAGTAGATTTAAAAAAATTTCCCAATTACTAACCAGTTTTAGCAACGTAGTATATTTAATAATCTGTTCCTTATACAATTATGACAGCTGTTTATAAATCTAGGAACTCCTACCATTTAAACAATTTTAAAGTATTTTAAAACTCTATTATAAAAACATTCTCCATATACAAAACTAGAGTGAGTAGTATAAGAAACCCCATACATAGTATTTTTGTAGTTCAAGAACCCTTATGCGTAAAAAGGAGAAAAACTTTGCTATTTGATTGTTTGAGGGTGTTTTCATTAGTTTGCATAATTTTCAAATATTACCCAAGATGTTTTACTATATGTGTAATTTTTCATATATATAGTTTATATGTCTGATTATTACTACACATATATGTATATCAATTCCTGTACGTATGTACATACGTATGTGGCACACATACACATAATGAAAAATATACATACACACATTTATTTAAAGTATATAATCTCTTTTATTTGGTGGGGAGGTACAGGTCTCTATCACCCAGGCTGGAATGCAGTGACACGATCATGGTTTACTGTAGCCCCAACGTCCTGGGCTCAAGATCCTGTCACCTCAGCCTCCCAAGTAGCTGGGACTACAGGCACATGATGTCATGCCTGACTAATTTTTGTAGTTTTTATTTCCCATGTTGCCCAGGCTGGTCTTGAACTCCTGGGTTCAAGTGACCTACCTGCCTTATCTTCCCAGAGTGCTAGGATTACTGGTGTGAGCCACCACACCTGGCCTAATTTACTATCTTGAGGTATTAAAAAAAAATACATACGGAGGTTTAGAGTAAGAATTGGGGAAATTCAAAGTTATGATATTAAGGATTATTGGTTAAAGGAAGAAGAATATTGGTTTGTTTATGATACAGAGAACTATAAATAGAAACTTGTAAATATTTAGAATATAATCTACTAGGTTTTCCAACAATACTGTTATAAATACAATAATTTCAAATCATTTCAACAAACACTTGTTGTTTTTGGCTGTAAAATAGCTTTCAGTAAAGTGACGAAGCTCTTAAGGACAAAAAGGCCACTTTGTTATCTCTTCTAATGCTTGACAGAAAATAGACTAACCATAAATGTAGGTTGAATGAATAATATTTTTTGTCCTTTTTTTTTTTTCAAAAAAATGTAGGTAATCTTAAACTTACAATTCCATGGAAAAACCTTTATACTCTACCTGTTGAAGCTGTATTGGAAGAAATTTATTTACTCATAGTGCCTTCTTCTAGTAAGTTAAATTTAAAAAATTATAATTTAAGTTACTTTTTTTTTATGGATAGAGAAATCTTTATATTAAAAAATACTTCTGGGTAATTTTTTGAGATTTTAATATTTAAATTTGATATTTGTTAATTCAAATTAAATTGGTTTTTACTCTACATTTTTGGAGACTTTGAATTAATGGTTATTGTTTGGTTTATTTACTTTTGAGACAGAGTCTCGCACTGTCACCTAGGCTGGTGTGCAGTGGCGTGATCTCAGTTCACTGCAACATCTACCTCCTGGGTTCAAGTGATTCTCTTGCCTCAGCCTCCTGAGTAGTTGGGATTACAGGCGTCCACCACCACGCCCAGTTAATTTTTTTTTATTTTTAGTAGAGATGGGGTTTCACCATGTTGGCCAGGCTGGTCTCAAACTGCTGACCTCGTGATTCACCCATGTCACCCTCCCAAAGTACTGGGATTACAGATGTGAACCATGGCACCCGGCCAACCACTGCACCCGTCCAATTCATGATTATTTTTAAGGATTTTTTTGGAATGACTATATTTCAATTTAAGGTAATTATGATTATTTTTAATCTTCCTGTAGGAATAAAATATGATCCTTTAAAAGAAGAAAAGCAACTCATGGAAGCAAAGCAACATGAACTGAAAAGAATAGAAGAAGCAAAACAAAAAGTAGTTGATCAAGGTAAAGAAAACAGTCAATGACAATGATAATAAGAAAAATGGAAAAGACCTGAATATTTATCGTAATTGAATATTTATTTTTCTCTGGAGATGCTGAGATTATTTAACAAATATGAGAGAATCTCATTGCATGGGGAATTTTAATGTGTTTTGTGTGCTTTGTTATGTGTATAGAAATTTTACCGTCTGGAACCTTATCTTAAGGCAAAAATATGTCTAGCTTATTTTTATTATTTAGTTTACATCATATGTATGTATATACATACACACACACAACACACACGCATACTCAGTAAGGTCAGTTTTTAGTGATAACAATTAATTTTATTAAGTGTATTTTCTTCACTTTCTAGCCTTTGCTTTTGTATTCTCCTTATATCAATTCTTCATCCTTTTGGAGATACTTAGTTTCTTGATATATTTCTATTTGCCTCTATCTGTTTATTTCCAATTCAACTTAGACCATATGTTCCATTACTGCAATGCCTTTTCCATTATTGGAAGTGGTGTCCTGCAGAAATCTAATTGCTTTTCACCTGTTCACTGATCCTTATTGCCAGCTCCTTTTTATATTCTCAGCTAGTGGGTCCTTCACCTTGGCATGTAAATACACTGTAGCTTCTTCTTTATCTTGAAACGTAGTTATCTTCCTGACCTGGTCATCTGCTTATCTTCTTCTCCTCTGTCATTCATTTAATAGCTAAACGTCTTAAAATAAAAAAATATTTACTGACTTCACTGTCTCTGAAATGCTTTGATTTTCTCGTAGTAAAAAGTAAGCTTCACTAATAAATATTTGCTTGTTGGCAAACATTAATAGAGATTTAACATGTAATTCTTGGCAATATCTCTTGTAATTCTGTTTTTTTCTCTGTAACAGTTACTTTATATGATGTGTAGTCATTTATCTTTATCTCTAGTCCTCTTTCCTAAGTCTCCTAGGCTTTTTCTTTTTAAAAATTATTTTTATTTTATCAAGATAATGCATATACATAGCTTCAAAAGTTAAGCAGTATTATAGGACCCGTATTAAAAAAAATGTTCCTGACCCAGGCCTGCTCCCTTATTGCTATATATGATGCTCACACCTCTGTTTCTTGATTTATTTAGATATTATATATATAAACATGTTATATATAACATTTAACAGATATATAACATAACATGTATGTTATATATAACATATTTTATAACATAATAACATTACATATTTTAAACTTATCTTGTGTTTTGTTGGCATATATATGACATAATTTATAAAGTATGTCTAATATATGTATAGACATACGTCCTTTTATGATGTATTATGAAGATTGACCCATTTTTTTCATCCTCTCTGTACAGTTATATCATATTTTTGGTTAAATCAGAATATATTGTATATGGTATCATGGGTATATATAAATGTTTTAATTATATATAAATAAGTGAAAGTGGCTTTGGGTTTGACTGTTTATTATGTAGGCTTTTACTTAACGTCCTTGTTTTGGTATTGGGCTCTCCCTGCTCTTCCATGTACAGAATTTGGATCCTATTAGGGCCATTTTCTCTAGAATAAACCCTTGTGTTCTTAGTAGGGTGAGAAAGGGATGTTACTTGGATATTGGGCTGGGTGAAGGAGGGTACCTAACTTAACTGCTCATTATACAGATTTAAATCAGTTCTTGTGTGATCTTAGTCTCTCTCCACCATGTTCCTTCTTTGCTATTTTTTGTTTGGTGGGGTTTCCAGTTTCTGAATCTTTCCAGGGTTCTATGACTTGTTCTTTTTGTTGTTGTTTGTTTGTTTTTAATATTGTTGTTTGTTTTAAACTCATCTTGTGTTTCATTTCATTACCTTACAGGATATAGGTATTGGTATGCTTTTCATGTAAAATGGATAGTTGGTTTTATTTAAGATTGGTGTTTTATTGACAGAGGAATATGAGAAAAAAGAGCAAAGGAATTTAAGGTGTTGGTAAAATAATATATCATGGCACCTGAGCTGCATAAGGAAGTCAGGAGGAAGCCAGTGGGTAGGGAAAGAAAGATTTAACATTTAATCGAATGACTAAATGAATTTATAAAAGAACAGGATTTTATTAGGTAGTGGTGAGATTCAAAGATTAAAATATGATCCTCTGTCTTTAAAGAGCTTGTATGCTATTGTCTACTTAATTCTATAATCTCTTTCTATGTATATATATTTATTTAACTGGTATATTTGAGGTACATATGATTAATATCTTCAACTGCCCTTTATCTAACACCTCCTGGGCCAGCTAAATTAGAGAGTAGTAGGCAATTAGAGGAAAAGATAGATTTATATATATATATATATATATATATATATATATATATATAGTTTCTAAACAGGACTAGAAATATGAAAAGAGGAACGGAAGTAGAAATAAAAAAGAATATTGCTTTCATTGGCATTTTTAAAGGGAAAAAAGGATAATAACTATGGTTATCAAAGGCATATATCAAAAAAATTAGGAAACTCAATTCTTTATTCTTTATTTATTATCATTATTATTATTATTATTTTGAGATTGAGTCTCACTCTGTTGCCCAGGCTGGAATGCAGTGGTGTGATATTGGCTCACTGCAAACTCCACCTCTGAGATTCAAACGATTCTCCTGCCTCAGCCTCCCAAGTAGCTGGGAATACAGGCGTGTACTACCATGCCTGGCTAATTTTTATATTTTTGATAGAAACAGGGTTTGGCCATATTGGCCAGGCTGGTCTCGAACTCCTGACCTCAGGTGATCCACCCGCCTCGGTCTCTCAGAGTGCTGGGATTAAAGGTGTGAGCCAATTCTTTAATCTTTCTATTTCTCTAGAAAGTAATGGAACTTGAGATAGTTAATACTGTTTTCTGAAAATTAAATAGATGAACTTCTTTCATCCTTGTTCGAAAGGAGAGAGGAAGATCTTATTATTTCCTATTTTGTATTTGCTAGGGGAGGAGGATATTCAACTGTTTTACACATCTATACACAGGCAACTTAATGGTGGTATCTCTAATTTGAAGGGAGATTTCTGCTTTGCTGCTATTAGTAGATTTTCTACTTTAAGTCTATTATAATTCTTACCTAAAAATCATTTTTTTTTTATCTTTTTGTACTCAGACATAGCTTAACAGAAATTATAAAATTTAATACCAGCAAATTCTACATGGTCTGCTTTAGTCTCATGGAACAATAAACTAATTTTTGAAAAATGTTTAGTTGCTTTTGAAAGACTTTTGGAAAGCAGGCTATTAGTGTTCTGTTTACAAATATATATGTGTGTATTTCAGCAAAGCAGCATAAGTATATTACTTCAATATGTGGATATTTGTAGAGTATATTTTTCATTCAAGTTAAAGGAATATTTGTAATTGTAGAACAACATCTGCCGGAAAAACAGGACACTTTTGCAGAAAAATTAGTTACACAGATCATAAAAAATCTTCAAGTGAAAATTTCCAGTATCCATATTCGTTATGAAGATGATGTAAGTAATTTAATATGTGATATTTGTTTTTATATTTATATGTAAGTTATTTTACTGTTTATTGACACCTACTTTTTAATGGCCAACCTGTTAAATGCCAAGAGGATACACAGAGCTAAACATGACATGATCCTCCTTTTCTATAATTCAAGTTGTAATTTGCAGTCCTTAGTGTTGAGTGGTTGATTTTACACTTTCCCAAAATGTTCAGATGTTAGATTATGAAGGAAATGCCTTGGTAGTTATGAATTTAGTGGTTATGTATTTTTAAAATACTTTACAGTATGATATAGTTACCTCCTGGATAGAGTACTGATCTAGGAGTTAGTGGAATTAGTCTTAAATAATTCCTTGATCTTGAATAGGTAATTTGTTTTCTCTTAACCACGTAATTATTTCCATTATAATCCTATTTTGTTAGTCTTTTCTAATAAATTTTTTTTGTAAACTGGAAAACGTATAATTTCTGTGTAACATGAATGCATTAATAAGTATTCTAATTTATTTCAGGAAAAATATAGGAAGAAAAGTTTTTCTGAAAAAGTAATAAAATGTTTTTGAATGTTTGAAATAAGTTACTTTCCAGAAAGTTAACTCTTTCTCTCCTTCCCTCCCTCC